>JAAAKL020006238.1:0-12428 GCA_010016065.2 Carybdea cf. marsupialis auct. non (Linnaeus, 1758)
TGACGGATAGCAGTCCTGCTGTGGTCAGGTAAGATTTAGTCAAGACGATGTAGAGCGAAATTGCGTAGAGCTGGATGTCTGTGCTCACTGGTGGAGAATTAAGGTGGCGACTAGAGGAATATCACCGTAGTTCACTTAGCTGACCTGAGAGAACAACGCTTCATAAGTGTGTTACGCACGGGATGGAACCTCGATAGTGGCATATTTTCTTTTTCTGAAATATCTTTCGAAATATGATCTCTTTGTTTACCCAAGGCCATAGATACAGGAAAGAGTATTCTCTATCGTTGACTACGTGGCCATTTCGTAGTCCAGAATAGAAAGACATAGAACTTGCACGAGGTACCCATAGTTTGTCTCGATCGCCATTTTCTCGTCTAAAGTTAATGCTTGTATGCAACTTTGAATTTTTGTGTTAACTTCTAGCATTGATGTCGAGTAGTAAATTTTTCACGCATACAATAGAAACTGTCGGGGTGATTGACACAGCCTCTAAAACCTATGTGCATCATCATATGAATGGAAAGGTATGGTAAATGAAGCAAACTTGTAAATGGCATCCTTCTCCAACTATATGACGTCAGAAATGTAATAGTGCCATAATATTGTAATATGCCACGTTGATGACATTAAAAGTTGAGCTTAACAAGGCTAGTTCGAAACTTTCTTAGAGCTAGAGCAAATGAGTCTTTACTTCATCTCTATGTGTGCTCCATTTATTGCATCACTACAGTTTGTCGACACTGTCGAAAACTGTGCGGCTGAAAAACGTTTATATTGGCGAGAATAAAAAAGGATGGATGGGGTGGTAGGAGGAAAAGTTCCCCAAATCTATTAGTACGGGGGTAAATAGCAGCGGAGGTCATTTCAATGGGACAAGTTTAATGAAACTTAACAATTTTGGAAGAAAATCAAATAGTGTGTATTCCAACAGGCTTATTGAATGTTTGTAGTTTCTTCATGTTTGACTAGGATTGGCTGTGTTGTTACACACTCGTCTTTGTTCCCATCTTTTATTTGGTTAAAAAGGGCCACAGTGGTAAATTATTAAATTAGATGGAGGGTTTTGATATGTCAGGTTGTGTTAACAAGATAGACAGTGGGATCCGACTATTCCTAGAGTCTGGAGTGTGAAGTATCGCCAAGGTATCGCTTTGAGGGTAGCCAAAGGGGGAGAGTATCGATTGCCAAGTGGATATTGGTTGACTAGTGTAACAAAACGGGTATTTACAGGGGGGACGTTTTCTTCGTCAGTTTTCTAAAGTTGACGTGTATACTTCACATGTAATCATGACGCACATCTGGCAACGCTCACTGTTCTAAGCCAATCGACCGAACACCTAAGACCTTTTCAACATATCGAAGTATTTGGTTCGTCGCTGAGTAAATTATCTCTTTCGACTGTAGCCAAGGTTAGGTAGAACGGAAGATTCAGAATATGAATTTTAATTTTAGGTTCAACAGCTAAGAGTAGCTTATTTAAAGAGGTATTCTGTGAAATTGTTGATGCAGCGTACAGTTGAGTACGTTATCAAAAGCTGATTAGCGCCCAGTGACATCTGTCAAGGTACGTTTTGTCTGTTGCAATGTAACTTATTGAGTATCTGATAGTTACATTGGGTACTATAGCACCAAATTTACGAACCGAGCATTTTCATGTGCACGAAACTTTATGAAGACCAAGATGATGTAAATTTAAGCTTATATGAACTTGATATTTATTTGTAGCAGTGATAGTTGTGTTGATGGCTAAGTTTTCAGGTTTATTATTACCGTAGTATCTTCAAGAAACTCTCGGCCATTTCATTACAACCATTTATGATCAAGATGGAGATTGCGAGGTAGGTAAAGTAGTCAAGTACCACTCCCAGAATCCTGGGATCCATATATTATGTATCGTTTTGCAACAGCAAACGCCAAGCATCTTTTAAGCGCCTAACTATGAATAGTGCTGGGATATCAACGAATCGAAGTTATAATGAATATCTGTTGGTAGGTTTATTTAGGTAGTACTTTGAGATGATTTTGCGCAGGAAATCGAATGGCAAGTTGGTCAAAGTACTAGAGAGACAATTTAGAGAGAAGGAACCTAAGAGCAAGTTGAAGACGGAGCAACTTCATCATGCTCAAGTTAACTTAAATATGAAGGAACCGTAAAATTGTAAGAGCTAGAGATCACAAGAGTAAAGGAATTTAGGTATTTGGGGTCGATGGTGGAAGACACTATTGGCAGTGAAAGAGTTGTGAAGAGGAGAATACAATAAGGGTGGATTGATTGGAAAAACTGAGTTATTTTTGAGAGAAGGTTAGCAGCTAAAGTGAAAGGAAAAGTTTATAGCACAGCGGTGAGACCAGCAATTTTTACGCACTTTGCGGTATCGAAAAAGGAGGAAGGTGAAATAGAGGAAGCAGAGTTGAAAACGCTTAATTATGCACTGGAAGTTACAAGGAAAGAGAAGATTAGAAGAGAATCTGTCAGAGGAACATTAGAAGTTGAATCATTGGGATTGAGAGTAAAGAGGCTTGGCTTAAGTGGTTTGGGCTTTTAATGAGAAGAGATGAAGAGTAAATAGGGGAAAGTGTGTTAGAGATGGAGCTTTCAGGCAAAAGAATGAAATGGAGACCAAAACGGAGTTATATAGATACAGTAAAGGAGCATGCAAAGGATGTAGATGAACGGGAAACTGTCAAAGATAGGACAAATGTGACGCATCATTCTTGATGGCAATCCTTGACTTAGGAAAGATCCTGAATGAAGAAGAAATCAAATGGGAAGTTATAATTTCCGCGAGAAAGGCTTCGCTGCTGCAGAGTGGGTAATTGTCTGAAGTACATACCGAGGGCAAGGTGTTAATGAACCAACAGTTTGCCTTGTACTCAATTTAACAATTCTCACATCTACTCTACTTGTTCGCTTTGTAAGCTGCAGACGCAATCGTTTTTTGTTGAAATTGTTACAGGTGGAAAATAATACTGCTGTCATCAGGACTTTTATGCAGCTTTGGTGCTTTTAGTTGACTGTTTTATATATACTAGGTTTTGAGAGCTTCGAACGGGTTTCAGTGACCAGCATTCAATTCTCACCACGTATTTCTTAAACATGTTATTGCTTCGTTCATCATCATGTAGTAGAGTCCCCGATGTGGTAGTGGTAATGTGGAGAGGGTTTGGAAGAACAGATCTAGTACTTCAATCAGAAAAGGAACACTCAGTTGTGCAGAGATAGTAAACTTGCAAACCTTGCCAAATACTAGATGTTTTATTGCGTATTAAGCTCATAACAAATACGGTGTACCTTTGTTTAACGTCTTAAGAAAAAGGTCAACTCGAAAGCTATTCATTACTTTAACTTAGACGCATTCAGTCGCCCCATCAGGGGCATTGATCTCGATGTAACACGTTATGCATTTCTTGTTCTGTGTTATGAAAATTCATATTCCGATCTCAAATTTTTTGTGCAGGTTGATCCCACGAAATTATCAAATGGTAGCAACCTCATAGAAAACCAGAAGCTTCTACTGAAGTTAGTGGAGGAGGCATGGGGTCATGTTTTAAGTTCTTATTGCATATTTCCAAGGTAAGGACAGATTTTACGTGTCATGCTGAATATTCGTATTTAAGGGCATAATCAGGTAAGGTAAGGTTTAGAAGGTGGGATTTGAGCCCTTGGATATTTAACATTTCAAGGAAGATGATTTAGGTATCTGCAACTTTCAAATTCATGGGACATTTGTGGAAGGTGAGAAATAATGTAGTCGCCATGGCAAATTGATGCCAAGCAGTAATCCCACCTATAAAGATGGGGTTTTAATTTTATTTGTTGCTATTAAATTTCAATGTGTAGGTATCAAAGCCCTTTGCATTGTTCAAACTTAAAGTATTTTAGTAACAATGGCAAACTCATAACCCGTTACAGAATCCAGGAACAGCGCCGTGAAGTTGCTAGATTCCGGACTACATTTTTCGACGTCCTAACTGGGTATTGAGCTGAGGGAAGAATTAGTGGCCTGAATAGCGACTACGTATCACTAATGAAGCATATAAACTTGTATCTGCCTCCAAGGATATGATGGATAGACGTATTATCTTTTCAGGGACCTTTCAGAAATTTGTAAGTTCCAGACTCTGGTGCACTTTAACAGTGATTTTTTATTGCGATGAAACTTGTGCACAAGTGTTAATGCAATGGAATTTTCAAGTGTTCAAGGCGGGGATTTTATTGCAAGCTGTTTTCAGTTGCTTTCATTTGTTTCATATAAAATAACTTTGTATAGAAGTGTTAAAATGTAGTAAATGCTTCCTGATTCATATCATTTTCATTATCTTCTGTTTTGCTTAGTGATCTTCAAGAGGCATTTAGTTTGATTCGTAAGAAATGCCAATCCCAGAACAATGATGTAGTGATGAAGTTGATCAGGTAAGCTATTTGTTGTAATGCTCCTTTAAAATTTCATAAGTTCTCAAATTCTTTGCGAATGTGGTGACTATTGGAAGGATTGCATTTATCCTGTAACGCTTATTGAATAGCGGCACGAAGCACGTGAAATACACATTTTCAGTAATAAATTATTGAGCTGTAAGTGGTAAAAAAACATCAGTCCATGCGCCACTCTGCATTCAATTCAAATTGCTGAGTTAACTCCGTCTTTCACTGAAATGAAGTTGAGAACCGTATCACGAAATTGTAGTAGGATTTGATATCACGGAGCAATGCTTTGAAAACGCAACATTCTGTTACTGCGCATAATATGGATGTCGTCGAAAGTGAGAACCTGTACCTCGAAGATTTGGATTTAGTTGATCAGGTAGTTTTCCGCAACTGTGCAAAGCCCCCAGGTATGTTGACCAGGAGTGATGATCACTGGAAATCTTGCCATGCTACATAAGTTGAAGCGTTGCATACTTCGGTACGACCGTCGCAGCTGATCGAAGTTACAAAACGTAATCTCTACGGGTAAAGTCAACTTCTACTGGTGAAGGGGACATTGCTATCCCGTATTCCTATGTTTGTCTGGCCTGTTGACCGATAGAACAGTTCATATTTACTTGTTTCTCGTGAATATATTAAAGTATCAAGGGATTCCTGACACTGTGAGAGACACTGTTCATAGCAATTTGTCTGCTACGTTAACGAGTAACAGGCAATAGCTTTTGACAGGTTCGTTGAAGTAACTAACAATGTATTAGGTGTCTTGTGACAATGTCTGGAACATGTTTGATACAATGCATCGGATTCTTTGCAACAATCAACAACAGATTGTATAAAATAGATCTTTGTCTTTATTTTTAGTGGATCCGTCTTCCTTCGTTTCCTGTGCCCGGCCATTCTATCTCCTAGTCTATTCCAATTAACTCAAGGTAAGAACGATGTCTTTGTATGCTGTATGGGTTACACGTAGTTGATTTACATGGTAATCGTAAATGTTAAGATTAAGTTTAGCATCTTTTTGTGATGGATCTGTTGTGGCAGTACTCGCATTTAGTATGGGTACGAAAGTAAATGACTGGATATATACTGATTAGTTTTAGGCCAATGTACCAAAGGGAAAAGGAAATATTGATATTTTACAGTGTAATCAACATCACTGATTTTTTATAGTTGTTGGTTTCTTCATTTAGCAAGGGCGAAGAATAACTAGACTTGTAGAGTGGGAATACTACTTTAGCTGCCTTAGTGATTCCTGTAGGTGTGTTTTCTTCGGCTCGTGCAGACTTATGCACGTGCTGCTTACATCTACGACTTATGTAGTTGCGGATATCACGATGTATTTTTTACGAATTTTGCATTTTGTAAACACTTGTAGAATACCCGGATGATAAAACAGCACGTCGACTGACTCTTATTGCTAAGACAATTCAGAATCTTGCAAATTTTACAAGGTAAGCTTATGAAATCGTTTCCTACAGTGAAAGGTGTTGAAATTTGTAGGTAAACTATATGGGGAATAAATATTAGGATAAACGTGTATATTCCGAAACGTGATAGGTTGCAGTACATAATATTTTCTTGATTTTTTTATTTCACCCTGCTCAAAGCCGACGCCACTACTAGGAACGGGGGTTACTTTTCCCCTCCGTATTATTCTTGCTCTTTATGCTTGCAGTCCCTTCTCTGCCCTATCTCTCGAAATATAGTTCACGAAAGCAGATGATTGACCACAGTACCTCCAGGATTGTGACAGGCAAGCTCAGGGACGGTTCGAACTCACGACCCTCTGATTGTGAGTCTGACACTCTATCGCTATGCCACTACTATTCAGCAGTAACATTATTGTCAAACTATCTGGACATTACTGGACTAGAACGCCGAGTCTGATCAATGGGAAGCGTACTAAATTAAATTGCTTTATTTTTGGTCTCCAAAGAGGTGCACCCATCGCTCTATCAGTATATGTAGTCCAGAATTCATCCATATATTGATATTATGATACCACCTATCATTGGGCAATTAGTTATTGTCGCTGTAGCAAGTTTTTTCATCTGTTTGACGTGAGACCTGGGAGAGCGGGATAGCAATGCCTACGTAACAGATTGTCATGAAGCAAGCCTACTGATGTCTACTACACTCTACTGGCATTTAGTGGAAGAAGATCTGGCTCCAAATTATGTTGATTTGCTTGTTTCTGTACAAACAGGAGCATCTTTAGATCAGTGAGTGTGTCGATGGTGAACCTCTTACATTTTTAGGCAGAGTTACGTTGTACGTTTCATCGGGTGCGTTCTATGTATTTGGCTTCCTTCCTGCTATTTATACAGATTCTTTAGATAAGCTTATTTTGGCTACTCAGAAAGTAAGGAAGGGATTAAAAAACCAAATCAGTCAGTAGAACACTGTTTTATGTGATTCGTTCTTTGAGAAGGAGTACGCTTAGTAATTTTGGAAGGCCATTGTTTCGGTGATGATTGCATTGTTTAGATAAGGCCCTACGATCACAAAGGGTCATCCTCATGGTATTCCCTCCCGGCAATTGACCCACCCAGATTCTTTTCAACATAAGATGACGTATCCAAGAAAATAAGCTCAAATTGTATATCGTGACATTAAATCGTATGACCAAACAAATATAATAAAGTAACAACATTAACATTAACAGAATCAGGATTAAAATGTTCTGAGATGCAACAAATTGTTTATGTATTGGTATTGGTATTGGTATCGGTATCGGTATTGGTATCGGTATTGGTATTGGTATTGGTATTGGCATTGACTATCAAGACTCACCGACATTTCGTCTTGGTTTCTTTGAGTTCAGATAATGACGAGATCTAAAGATCGTTCCAAGACCGTAAACGTGACTAGGTTATTGAGTAATCCATAGATGTTGGCATGAACCCAGCTGGGACAATTTGCGATGTACGCCTCCCTCATGTCTGCTCTTCTTTTCACATGCACATCGGTTTTTGCTAAATTTCAGTTCATCCACGACGTACTTTGCTAACAGTTGAGTGATTATGGCATCGGGATTTGCAAATAGTGTAGGAGCTTGATAATTTTTTTCGTCATCATTTGGTAGAAAGTTGCATTTTGTTACGTCATTATATTGCAAAGGTGAACAGGTTGGTTCTGGTTGCATGGTTACCCCTACTAACGGAATAGACAGGGGCGATCTGATCAGTTTTTTATTTGAGATTTTATAAGTGTTCAAATTTTTTTCATAAACAATGAACAGTACCTAAATATTATGCGAAGAAGTGTGCAGCCCAGTCTGCCAAATCATTTCAAATCACTTTTGTAACTTGACAGATTGCATCAGCTGAACGAGAGGCAAAACAAGGACGTATTCTAATCGCACTCGAAGATTTTACTTTCCAATTGCACTCCTTTACCCTGAAGAGAATGATGGGTATCAGAAAACAATGGGTGCGAATGGTTAGAAACGAAGCAGACTGGGAACCGAACAGGTTCTTGAAGCTACTTCAGTTTATTTGCGGAAAAGGACCAAGTAGAATACACCGCGTTCTGAGACAATTTAGTGACAACAATTTTTACGAGTCATCAACACAGTGAGCGTGGGGTATGAAGGAGATTTCACGTTAAGCAAGGCTAAAATCTATGCCAGTGTGCTGCTCTGTGATAAAAGCTTTTATGCTGTTTCGCCATAAAATTGTTTCCACAATTTGCTGCGATAACATATTCGTCGACATCTCAGTGGCACACTCGAAACACTAGTGTTGCGATTTGAAACATTGGCTCTGATTTGTCATGTTTCTTCAACTGTCTTGCTTCCTTAATATGCTAAAAAGCAAACATTCTACTGTCATTGAAGTGTTGGAATCATCTGGGTCATTGTGTTTGACGACTGAATTGTTTAGACTGTCGATTTACTATTGTGTGAATATGCAGAACCATAAGTGGCAATTTCTTAAATCATTCTGGGTTATTGTGGCCGCATTACAAGACTATAGTTAGCAGTACAGTAAACGGAGAGATCTCACATGCAACCGGTGTCAGAGGCGAAGATAATGGTCGTGCAGGTCGAGGCCGACACTTCCTTAAAAATTGACAACGTGAGAAAAGAGAGACCAAAGTACTAAGGAAACATTAATTTGTAATCATCAAAATTCCAAAACGTTTCAACAACAGTATAACTTACTTTGAAAAGCGCTAACGTGTTAGGAAAAATGCGATTATTGACTTCAAAGCCCGTATTTGATTTACGGAAGTTGTTCGCCATGTTTTCAGTAACAGTCAACTCTTTATGAGTGGTCTTTGATTCTGATTACGACGTTTGTTGTACTCAAGTTTTATACCACGACAGTAACAAAGGTTTACGCAATAATGGTCATGCGTACTATCGTCTGCAAAAGTTTCTCCTCGGGGCAGGTGAGCTCAGGCATGAGTTTGTTGATGTCATACTTGATTGTTAGGTTTTCAGATCGTCAAAATGGCAGATGCTCAAGGAATCCACCTCATGTCCTCATTGCTTAAATCTTTCGTATTGCAAAGATTAGAGGAATAAAACTTGATTTAGAAGATCTACAAACTCCAGAAGTACAGCTTAAATTAACGTCTCGAACGTTTCAAATCTTGTGTTATAACAAATGGATTGGTTTTGTGGTAATAGATCTCTCAATAGCCTTTTCTGTTTGCCGTGCTTGTTATTTAAAAGAAAGACATCCCGTACATGGACAGAGATTGGTTACAAGAACATGAACAATTTTATATAGGACTTCGGAATTCATGAACTTTTAGTCGCCTTCAAGTGTACAAATCATGGAAGATCGTTTGCAATGTTTCCGAGCATGTACACTATATAATGCCTGTAGCAAGAAGATAGGAAATTGAACGACGTAACGAGGAAATTACGAAGAAACCTCAAATTCTAAGGACCCTGACTGAAGCTGCTCTTTATTTAAGGCAGAGGTTTAGAGGACATGATGAATACCCAAACACTTAAAACAGGCGATATTATAGATGATTTACTGGAGGGTTTTGCAGTGGTCAGTAGTGGGGGGCGGGGAGGAGAGGGCACACGGATATTTTACTGGTGTTTCCAATGACTGCAAATAGAATGACTTGATTCTTTTATTGGAGGCCCAATCGGTGAAGGTATTAGAGTGTGATTCTTCCTCAGCATCCAAGTGGGTGAAGCGACAGATGTTGCGACGAAAGCTCAGTTAGTTGTGTGTCAAAGTTCGCCTAAGAAAGGTGCAAATATGGTGGAAAGGTGTTTGGGCTCTTCCAGCGTGGGTTGGCAACAAGGCAACATAAGCTGTCTGTGACATCAATAAAGAGATTTTATATGGTCATGGAGATTCTTTAAAGTCGAAGCTAGTATTTTAGACCTTCTATGAAAGCCTCTGTTGTGACTGGCCAAGGCAATGGCTTGTAATCAATTTTAAGGAGGAGTTCACCATTTGCTTGTTTAGTTCCTTGTTTCCTCAATGCTGTTAAACTACCTAAGTATCTGTGAATCGTCTTTTCGCAACCGTTTTGTAAGCCTGCGCTTAGGTGTTTTAAAATTTAGGTGCATATTTAAGTTTCAAGTTGTAATGGCCGGGTCAAAGAAGGCGCCAGACTTTTGGACACGACATTAATTTGTGGGGTAATCATATGCTACAGAGGGTCCAACCAAAATCCAAAATTTACTGAGCGTCTCATCCTTTCCCCTGTATTAGGCAGCCTGTAGTACAGTAACATAGCCACCCTGTTTGCTGCTTACCATTGTTTAAAGGATACTAAGCCTTTCTAAAGACTATGCTATCTGCACGGTGTTCCTTAAAAAGTAATTGTACGTTATGCATGCAATCATTTGATGCTATTACTACTTGTTGATTTATCTGATTGTCATTCAAGTTGGTTTCGATGAAAATGAGGCAAGGTTTGGAAAAATGATAAAGATCAATTTAAGATAAGGATATTTGCACATAATTTCATGTACGTCTCAAGAAAAGCTATGTAGATTACAGCACAGTAGCAGATTCGCAATATATAGATAGAGTTAGTAATGCCCAAAGTGATATAATGGGAGGTTTAAAAATATCTCAGTGGTGGGGAGTAAGTTGCTTTTTAATACATGAGACACTTGAAGCACGACCTGATTTGATCCCCTGACTTCTCTACTGACCGGCATGGCTGTTGTTGGACAACAAATTTTAACCCTGCCGAAGCAGTTTTTCATGATGTAAAATGTTCCAGATCGAGGCTGTTGAGGGGGCCTAAATTGTCAACTGGAAGAGTTCTGTATTGGGCTGTTATAAAAGAGTTGAAAAAAAATCAGAACAATAACTGACAAATGTTACGAATATGCTATGCAGCGGGCAGGAAACAAGAAAAATATGCCATTCTTTAGCTCGATGAGATGTGACAAGCAGCTCAATTGCCAACTCGAGTAAATTCAACTTGAAAGAAGGGTGGAAGAAGTTGCAGCAGTTTTATTGTGATAGAAGTGCTTAGATGGCTTCATTTTGGAACCAACATCTGTCGTCAGTTCAGTTAAACGGTTCACATTTTTTCTGCTCTTGTTTGTACTAATAATAAGATCATGTTTGATAAATCTAGATTTTTTGGTTTCAAAACAACGAGTTTTTTATGTTTAGACAATAGAGCGGGAAGGGGTCCATCTCAGTGTACTCTGCGTAACTAGCATTATGTTCAGGGGTTTCTATTTTTGCGATGTTTCATATAACACAACTGTTGCTTTTAACATGTATTCGAGTGGAGCTTTGTTCAACTTCGCTTGTCTTTAACCTATTATGCAGGACCTAATTGGAATGTACATGAATACATCTTGATTTTCTGTCTACAGAGCGTCGCATTTCTGTTTCCTCGTTTGCCCCACATATTTGTTGTAAACCATAGAAGTGAAACCAGTACCAAGAAGTTTTGAACTCGGATATTCAAATAAGCCTTTTAAACATCGTTTCCGCGCTCTTGTATAATACTGACAGAACCAAACTGTGCCTGCTTCCATGAATAGGTCAAGAGAATGGCAAAGTGAATTGGCTCCTCCTTGTTTTGACAAAAATCGAATTCATTGATTCTCACGAATCGTCTGACTGTGTACCCATCCTCTTTCCATTGGATAGTATACATAATGCCACTGATCTCTGTTTTTGTTAATAATCGTAATATGGAGTAATTCCAGCGTATAAAATTAGTTTTATCAAATCGCAAGTCTTTCCTACCCCCAAGTGCTAATGACCTGAGTGTCTATTTTGCGGTTTGTTACATCAATAGCCTAAGAAAAGCCAATTTGTGTTTTAGGCACTTTCAGTTGTAGTAAGCATGAAATCTGTAAGTTTACCCCTGTATCTCACCCGAAGTGCACCCGAAGATGAAGGTCGAACGCACCAGCATTTGAGACACTATCTTTTTTATATGCCACCTCCTAATCATTTTACCCTTAGTACGTGACTGTTATATCATAAAAATGTGAATTGAAATGCAAGCAGACTATTAGGATCAAAGAGGAACCGACTATATGTCATGTCACAAGTGTTTCCGTAAGATAGAGAGTGGTCAGCCATTTTCCCAAATGTTGTTTTTAACGTAGGAAGTATATTTATACTCGTGGAAGAGGATAGCCTTTTAAGACATACGAGCTCTAAGAAAAGTCGCCATGTTTATGTTATGCAACAGCCATATCAAATTTATTGACCTTCGACCCGTCATGTCTTCAAATCGACTTGTAGAATAGCACGTTTCCAACCCAAATGAACTGCTACTGAATCAGAATAATTTGTCGAGATATCACGTAACCAGGATTACAGTTTCTTGCAACTGTAACGAATATTTAATACTTGAACATAGATCATGAGGATGACGGTGTATCTGTGGCCTTGTCGACATTGGATATTGGAAAGGCATTGATGTCTGCTACGTTTGTTAGTGTGCCGTGTGCCTCCCCCCCCCCCCCCCCCCCCCCCCCCCCCCCCCCCCCCCCCCCCCCCTCCCTCCCTTCCCTCCCTCCTCCCCCCACACAACT
>JAAAKL020006239.1:0-18255 GCA_010016065.2 Carybdea cf. marsupialis auct. non (Linnaeus, 1758)
GATGACAAAGTGTCGTTCTTGGCTTGCGCATCAACATTCCATGGACCGAAACTCCTGTGTAAGACACAGGCAGCCACACTAGAAAAGGGACAGTGGATAAAGACAATGATGAGTATGGCTGCAATTGGAAGAGCAGCTACTTGAAATCCGACTGTAATATGATGGAACGGAAATCCTGTGAAAATACAATCATTACACCAAGGAAAAAAAACAAATTCCAGGTACGTGGTACATGACATATTTGTTTGTTTTTCCCTTCCCTTGTTACCAAATCCTATTCTTCCAACGTAAAGTAGATAAGAGTAATTGCCTCCACAACCCACAACCCATCTGCACCATCAATGTTAGAAACAATTCTTTAGTTTCATGACAGTGTCATCAATATGTTGCCTGAAAAATGGTCTTTTGAATATCAAATTTGATTTAGTTTCATTTTTGAACATTCGGTTATCCCAGCTTTCTAACTTATTCTATTTTATTGTAAGTTTAAGTCTTTCTACTTCCCACTCTTTGATACAATTAATTATTTGCAAAAACGTGACATGGTAGTATGGAACAATTTTAATGATAAACTAAATGAAGTTAGCTTATCCTGTAATTATTTGCTGACAATATACCAGGTTGAATAACTGTTTCTATCAATCGACGTATATGGAGGGAAAACTAGGAACAGATTGTTACCAGCTGATACCTCACAATGGTGTCAAGCCCTCAGTTCCTACGCAGAAACATCACTCATGGCCAGTAAGACACAAACAGAAAACAGGACGATTTGAAATACCTTAAACAATAATAAATAGATACAACAAAATCATCACATTTCGCAACAACTTACAGTCGGTGAATTATAGTATTAAATCAAATTTTTATCATGACCCATCTACAGTCTAAAAAAAGTAATCGTAACAGTGTGAAATCAATGTATGGGTTGCTTTAGAAGGTCATAGGAAGCAAAAGCATATTGCGAGGGAAAGGGAGGAGTAAGAAACTAAGTAAACAAATGTATCTATTGGGGGAAATGGAAGTATAAAGACAAGAATTCCAAAACAGGCAGTTTTATTAGTTTTGGACAACCGACAAATTTCCATATTAGCCTGCTGGCGTCATCTTGAATGATAATGAAAAAGGTTCTTGCCTCCTAGCTCTTCCGGTCACCCGATATCAGCAAACATGCTGTATAAGTTCTGTTTTAAGAATTGAGATACCAGACGCGATAACGTGGATCACGTCCTATCCTAAAATCTTAATGTAGTTCCTACGCGGAATGCATTTTAGAATCAAGCATCGCTATTATACTGTTATAATTACAATTTATAATATCTCAATTTTCCTTAGGTATTGCATTGTTGTATTTACCTTATAACCTTTTTATTTAGAATAACTGTTATTTGGTTGTGTCAGGAAGAGAGACGTTGAAATGCAACATCCTATATAACCTATCTGACCTCATTGGCTCCCAATCTTCCACTGGTGGACATCAATATCTAATTCTAAGCAGCTTTGAAGAGCAGCCTCTCTGGGTCATGTAACATGACCATGGATGGGATACTATCTGACCAATAAATCTGTCTTCTTCTTCTCCTCCTTCTTCGTCTTTCGTCTTTTTCCTTCTTAGGGGTTGCCACAGCGGATCATTCTTTTCCATATTGCTCGGTTGTTGACACCCTGCATCTCCACATCAGTAACCACCAATTCCTTCTTTATAGCATCCAAAAATATTCTCTTCTGCCTTCCTCTCCTTTCTTCTCCCTGGGGATTCCACTCTCTTCCCCATTGAGATTATTAACAAGAGAAAATCTAAAATGATAAGCCTTAAAACGTTACTAGGGAGTGATGACATGGCATGCCACCCAAAAAACTTTCTAACCCTCATGCAGGGTCAAGATCACATCACAGCGCAAGCTCAATCACATGATGATGATGACGGTGTCTATGGTGTGGGATAAATGATGAAAACCTAATAAAAATATTGTCCTTGCCTGGAATCAGGAACAAGTACGCCCATAAACAAAACACAGCTTTTTATTAAATAATAAACTATTTGACTGCAAATTTTCCAGGAAGCAATGATAGTATTCACGAAGAATTTAAATAAAACGTGAACCTAATAACATATCAACTTGTCACTGGAGACTTTAACTACTGTGCTGTATCCAAAATCCGCTATAGTGAATATTCAAATATTTTATCTAATTTCAAGTAAATCCATCCAGGATAGAAACGAAAACCAACATTTTTTAACTTTCAATGTTACATGAACCGTTAGTATGTTAAGGACGTGCCCGTAACCGGATCAAATACGGAATAGTATGGAAACAACTTTATCTTTTCTCTTGGCGATGGGGGGTGGGGGTGCTTGGACAATGCCAATGTAAGGAAGACGCTTCATATGCCTTAGAAAATCAATCTACAAGGTTTCAATAGTCATACGGTGGTTTTTTCCCTATTTTATATCACGCGGTAGCCAGACGTGTGTGGATTCAGTTTTCAAATCGGATCAATATGACCTTCTCTGGAAGGATATAACAGAATGTTTCAAGAACCATGATGCTGGGGGTGAAAAGGCCCTTGCATGTTCTGTCATGTCTATCTAACCACTTGCCTCCAACGTAAAATTTGGAACAAAATATATTACTATGATTGACGTCATAGTTACAGTATGAACACAAACTAAAAATATGACCGGTTTATCCCCTTTGTACCTGCCGAACATTTTTTAGAGAGTTATCCAAACAAACTTGACAATAAACTTAGGGTTTTAGATCCTGTCTATGGAATGAAACTAGACCATAATCACGTGCCACTCTATCTCATAATGCAAAACACCACGCCACTTCCTATACGAAATGTCAAAATAAGAATGATAAATAAAAATTAAAGAGAGAAGTCCAGTCCTACTAAGAACTATTACATTTCTAGATTCTAAACGTATCTCCTATCAACATACTGTATGTATTGTTGGGAGGCCGTTTTGCCATGCCCTTCTCATTAAATAATATAAATATCATAGTGAGTAGTTTTTCTATAACGTCAGTTTCACAGAATGTAATAATTCTCAGGACATAGCCTAGACAGACCTTCTCGGCATAAAAATGTTTAATATTCTGTAAGAATTCAGCTTACACTCTTCACAAAGTGACGACTCAGGGATTTTACTCTTGTCCCCCCACTAAATTTATTTTGTAAGGTATTGTCTACTGTTCATCTGTAACAATTGTTTCCAAGGGAAATGTGTAAACGTATTAAAACGTAGAACAGTCTCAGCCCTAAAATTGGTTTCACAAATGATTTAAATGCACGAATCAGAGAAGAATGCTATCACTAAAACAGTCCAGTTGGAAATATTGTTAACTACATAAGCAAATTTGGAATGCGTTTTAGTGTGTTATGCGTGGATACCCGAGTTATGCGCCACAATTATAACTTGATTATCAAACAATAATAATACAATTGAAAAATTACAAATTTTCCTTCTCTTTCTTTTTATTGCCATAGCGTCATTTTTATTGAGATCGTATGTTGTTATTTACCACGTGTTGGCAACTTAACACTAAATAATTTCAGTAACAGGGCATTATATTTTTTTGACACGAAACTATTTTAGTCATTGGAATCCACAATTTGCACAGTTTAATGGTTCATTAAAAAAATTAGAAACTCCGTCTCCTAATGACTTTAAGCTATTTCCTCCCACCTGAAGTTCGAATGTTTAGACCTCTCACTTCAGCTCATTCGAATTTGGTCTTTTTCATTGAAAGATTCGAAAATTGCTTCTAATAGATGATATATCTATGGCTTACTTCGTGAAGAACTCTGATCTTGAATAATAGATTTTTCCTGTTTTATGCAATGATATCAAAGAGGTTATTTTGCTGTAAATGGAACAAATTCAGAACACCCAATTACTCTTAACAAATCAAAGTAACTTATATGATTTTCCATTTTCCATTTTCCACCCAACAAAAAATATACTTTTAACGGTAAAAATTCACTGGCCGTAAGTGAATGGAAAAAACGAGGTGAGTTGAAAATTTCCTGATGAAAAATTATAGACCTCGATGCTAGTTGTAGATTATTAACAAACATAACTACAAAAGGTGCATGGAACTTTTGTCTGCAAATTTTAAGTCAACTGGAACGCCGGCCTAGCAAGCCTGTCTCTAAATAAACTTAAATTTCTACTGAAACTACAAGTCAAAAACGAAGGCTACGACATTGGTGGTAGAGAGGGCAAAGAGGAAACTCTTTTATGAATGGCAGTGAACAAAGCCATTTGGACTCCACTAGTAGGATGGGCCCTATCTGGTCAGCCAAATCAAAGACAAACCTGGGCACATGGAATGTGCGAACCCTAAATGAGAGCGGAAAAATAGGACAAACGACAAGAGAGATGGATTATTACAAGTTAGACATCCTAGGTTTGTTCGAGGTGAGATAGAAGGATCATGCACAGATCTTGTCAGATAAGCATCTGGTCATGTACTCAGGAGGAATTACTCATGAGAAAGAAGTGGGCATTATTTTTGGGCCAAGAGCCAAAAAGTCTTTAATAAACTGGCAACCCGTATCCGACGGGCTGATCTGGGCACGCTTTAAATCAGCTGATGCCAAGTGCACAGTAGTATAAGCCTATGCACCTACAAACGTTGCAGATGACACAATAAAGGACAGTTTCTATGCACAGCTAGAGTCTGTTATAGGTTGGATCCCTCTTCACAACATTCAAGTAATTATGGGAGATTTCAATGCGCAAGTTGAGAAGAAAAGAGGTTGTGATGAAGCAGTAGTTGGACCTCTTAGTTCTAGAAAGATCACAAGGGACAATGGGCAAAGGTTGCTGAAATTTTGTGGAACAAATGGTCTTAGCATGACCAAACCTAATTTAACCATAAAAAGATACATACGGGTACATGGGTTTCACCGGATGGACAGACTTTGAACGAGGTAGGTTTTATTTGTGTTAGCCAAAGGTGGATAACTTCATTCACTGATTCCAGAGTGTTCCGTGGAGCAGATGTCTATAGTGAACACTTCCTTATCAAAGCCAGCTGTGAGATCAAGTTTAAGAAAAGAAACTCAAAAGATGCTTTTATAAAACCTCTTGATGTAAAAAATTTAAAGATCCTAAAGTGAGGAGCCATTATCAGATCGAGTTGAAAAACCAGTTTCAAGCCTTAGAAACAGAAGAACCGGAGCGAGACACCGTGAACGGTCACTGGGAAAGATTTAGAAAGGTGGTAGTAGAGACACCATCTAAGGTTCTTGCCCACAAAAGAGGGAAACCACATGAGAAATGGATCAGCAAAGAATCAGGGGAGAAGATAGATAAGAGAGAAAGGCAAAGAGAAACATTTCTGACGAACATTAGTGACGAAGAGAAACTGAAATACAAAAAGCTAGACAGAGAAGACAAAGGAGCATGTAGAAGAGACAAAAGAAGATGATATGAAGAAAAGGCCCGCATGGCTGAAGAAGCAGCAAAGAAGAATGATACAAGAACAGTGAACAAGATAGTTAACTTGCTTGGAGGGAAGCCTAAGAGAACAAATGATATTCATGTAAAAGGAAAGGGTGGAAAGATGAATGGAGCACGTTCATGAAGTGTTAAATCAGCCAGAGCCCGAGGAAAGAATTGAAGTTAACTTTCAGGATCTATTAGAGCTAGACATCAATTGTGATCAAATCACCCAGGAGGAAGTTAAATGTGTAATAAGGAAGTTAAAAAATGAAAAATCACCAGGGCTTGATGGAGTACATCCAGAGATGCTGAAATATGCAGATGTAACAATTTTGGACAAGTTGACACAATTATGTCGTAAAATTTGGGAAAGTGAAAAAAAAAGAGGAATGGGAACAAGGACTCATTATGCGTCTACTTAAAAATGAAGATATGAGCCATTGTGCACATTGGAGAGGAGTGACTCAGTTGTCTATTGTAGGAAAATTGTTGGTATCCATTCTGCTAGAGCGAATGGAATGCAAGGTTGATGAGAGACTTAGAGAACAACAGTTTGGATCTCGGGGAGGAAGATCTTGTACAGATGCTATTCATTCATTGAAGAGGATTATTGAGATAATCAAAGAATACCAGGGGAAACCTATTATCCATTTTGTTGATTTCTCCAAGTCCTTTGGTTCGGTACACACAGAAGTAATGTGGAGCATTGCTAGGTCATATGGGATCCAAGACAAAATAATTAATATGATGAAGGCTTTCTACAGGAGTAGTAAATATTGCATAAGAATGAAGGAAAGTACCTCGAATACTTTTGAAATAGTTTCCGGCGTCAAACAGGGTGACGTTCTATCACCATTTCTATTCCTATTGATGGTTGACTACGGATTAAGGAAAGCAGAAATAGAAGGCTGTGGAGTTGACATGGGTATCATTAAGATCTTTGATTTGGACTTTGTAGATGACATTGCTCTGCAGGATCAAAATAATAGAATGTTGCTAAGGACTACAACAGAGGCACAAACTGTGATGAAGAAGATGCGATTGTGTTTTAATAAGTGTAAAACGATGAAAGATGAAAAAATACAGAATGTATGTTAGGAATCACGCTGGATGGAAATGAGATCAATGAAGGGGACAAATTCCAGTATATAGGGAGCATCAAGAGCAAGGAGGGTTGAAACTCAGAGGAAATCAGAGTTTAAATAGTAAAAACTAAAGGAGATTTTGCCAAAATGAACAATGTCTGGAAAAGCAAAAAGATGACAGTCAGACTAAAGATGAGAATTTATAAGGCGACCGTTCTATCTGTATTGCTGTATGCTTCAGAAACATGGAATTAAAGAACAAGGACTGCAAGAAAATTGAAGCCTTTCATCATAAGTACATGAGAAAGATTATTTCAATAGCATACACAGACCACATTTCAAATGAAGAAGTGAGAAGAAGAGCTGGAATAGGAACGATTGAGATTATCATCAAATCTAGAAGATTGACATGGATGGGGCATATCAGTAGAATGGGCGAAGAAGGGATGACGAAAGTGGCAACAGAATAGATCCCTAGAGGTCAGAGGAGAGAGAGAGGGAGACCAAAAATGACATAGAGGCACACTATAGAAAGAGATTTGAAGAGGGAAGGGAAGACTTGGATAAATTCGAAAACACTAGCCCAAGACAGAAACTGTTGGCGGAGATTTGTGGCTCAATGTGTGACATCACATGGAATGACCTAAGGTCTAAGGTAAGGTATATTTTAAAACCTGACGTACACCTCGATTTAAGCAGCAGTTTTTATGAGGCTCTAAAGATTGTCAACCTGCAGTCAGGTAACAAAATAAAACTTACCTTAACGTTTAGTTAAAACGAGAACAGGTGTTTAAGCTCAGAAATTGATCTTAAAATTATTATCGTCAACACTAAAAACGTTTTCTGGTGGTTGTATTTTGCTTCCAATACGATTCTTTACAGTTTTGAATATTAATAGTTGAGTAGCATTACAAAATATTTTTCTGATGACAACATCTCTAACAAAAGGAGTAGATTGAAAGTGTTTCAAATTTAAAAATTGGGGTGCTTGGAATGAAGATGTTTTTTCCCTCAAAAGTAATTGGCATACGGGCCCTATTCGGTCTCTCCAACCCTTGACTCTAGAATAGGTACATTTGAGTGAAAATGCGCTTGTGTACTTTTCCTATTACACTTAATGACTGACAGACACTGACTGTGGTGCTGGTACCGGTTGTGAGGGGAAAGTGGGAAAGTAATGATTATCTCTAGAATTTTCCTCTTTGATGAATGTAAAAAGTCAGGACACACAGCACTGTATATGTAAACCGTTGTTTCCTTGCCGCTAGTATCTCTACTCATACAAAAAGGAAAATCACCAGGAAACGACGGTTTGTCAGTGAAAATAGTCACGGCTGGTGATGAATGTGTAGTACAACAGCTGCTAAAGATCTGCAACACCGCATACTTAAGGCAAATAGTCCCATACGACTGGCAGCAAGGAGGTGATCAGTCCACTTTTATGAAAGGAGAGAAGAGTACATGTGACAACTACAGAGAAATTACATTGTTATCACATGTTGGGAAACCTCACGAGACTATTAGAAAAGAGATTGAAAACATCTGTAGAGGGCATTTTGGATAGCTGCCAATACAGTTTCCTACCGGGTAAAACAGATGCAACATTTGTAGTGAAGATGATGCTAGAAAAAAGTTGGGAATGGGGAATGGACAAGTGTGCCTTTTTTATAGATTTAGAGAAACCATTTGACAGAATTGATAGGAGGAAATTCTGCGAAGACTACAGGATCTATACTATAATATACCAACTAAGCTGGTAAGAGTAATTAAAAGTATATATGTGCAGAACACAAGCCTAATAGTAACACAACGCATAGAAAGTTTGTTGGCTCAAAATAAAGACTGGATTCAGACAGGAAGACATTTTATCTCCCTTGCTGTTCATTATATTTATCAGTAAATGGCCGAGGAACATAAGAGTTGGAGCCTCCAGACACGGGACAGTGATGTATGCTGACGATGTAGCGGTGTTGCTTACATTCAGGAGGTAGCAAAGAAATGGTGGTTTGAAATGAAGGTAAATGGAATGAAAATTAACACAAAGAAAGTAAAAACCGAGCTTGATGTTATTTCTAGAGTGACAGAAGAGTATGACATCTACATGGATCAAAATAAAATAAACCAGAAATAAAATTACTGCCACTTTGGTGTAAACGATGGTGGTAATAATTTACAGAAAATTGAAATCAATGATAGAACATCAGCGTTCAATAGAAATACTTAAAGATAAACACGTGTCAAGGGAATGAAGAATATTAATATACAGAACTATCCTTAAACCAGTTCGGCTCTAACTAGTTTGAGTGGCGTCTGGTAGATAAAAAACCAGTAGGCCGTCCAAGAAAGCGGTATAGCGAAGGAGTGCCTAAGGCGTTGCAGAGAAGAGGCATGCCGATCATCGAAATTGAGGAGACACGAAAGTAAGAGGACAGGGAGGAGTGGAGGGAAATTCTCAGAAATTCACTAGCTGGCAGATGAAAATCTAACAGGCGGATCGGCGAGAAAGGTGATCAAGGAGAGAAAAATGAGAAAGATGTGAAACATCTCAGTTACTCGCTACATTTCAAATGATTTTGTGCTTCCTTATGGTAAGATTATTAAATTGCAAAAGGCAACATTATCACAATGGTCAAATACTGACTCACCGACGCTCGGTCCCCAAACTCTGAGTATAATCTGATACATTTACTGACTACATGATAATGTGTAAAAGATAAAAACTCTAGATCATCTTAGATCACGATCTCTTTACTTCAAATAAAGCTAGTCTAAAAATTTAATAAGTTAAGGCGTTGAAATAACGAAAGATGCAGAACTTCAATATTGTACTCGAGTATTTTGTAGACCCTCTACAACTTGGAACTTCAGCTCTATAATTCCTGGGCTTTTGGAGGTTGAGTAACCAGGGTGTGGGTGTGATATTGGATACTCCCGTTACTACTTTATTACATCCAAATCAATTTAGACTTGACAGGAGTACTACAAATGCCTTCGTTTATCAAACTGTCGAAAACGTATGTTCTGCATAATTTGTTTATTCGATACTTACATGTTTATGTGTACTTAACAGTGGCAGCGGAGCCGGGTGCAACTACCTCTTAATACGCTGCATTAATATGCAACAAATGCCGTCTTTTACTGCAAATACTCAAAGTAGGGATCTGATAAATGTGCATTTGTATCATCTGATAGGGGGCATTGCCCATTATTCCCGTTTCTTTTAGTATAAAGTAAAAGCCACTGCCAGTAAGCGATTTGAATAAAGTGTTCATCTTGATCCCCCCAAACCCTAATGCAATTGATCTGTTACCTTCTCCTATGAACAGTAGCAATAATTCGGTCATTTTGTGTAGTGCCCCACAGTCTTATAGCAACCATACACTCATAATTGCACAACTTGGCTTGCATATTTCATCCTTCAATGTTCACTTGACAAACTAACCTAGAAGCCTTGCAGGAATCAGGCTACTAGAGGTACAGGCATATGTTTTCAAACGGTCAAGTTCGATACAATTTTAACCCTGAAAATAATATATTGGTGTTCTCATAAGATCCATAAATGTCTGAGAGTGTAGGCAAGGCAAAAATACCCACTAAAATGTTTTGAACATTTTGCTTAAAGAAGTTGTTTTGATTTTTACAAGAAACAATGTTTGCAAAGACATGTCATGTAAATTTGAATGGTCTTCAGTCTTTCATTTGCACCGCAGGCCTCTTTTACTGCTGCCCCTCCATGCGTGAAGGTTCTTTGTTCCTGAAATTGATATTGGTTCTCATATTAGCAAAAAAGGTTAGAGAGTAGTCTGTATGAATAGGCGATTCATGAATTTATGTAAAAGCTAACCACAGATGCATTTTAGGATTAGGTGTTCATTTATAAGCCCATTTGAGACTTACTGTACTCATACAATGAGAGATGACATTGTTTTGAATTCACAGGGAGACGAAGTGAAACATACTTTGAATGATAAACAACACAGATGTGGTGTTCAGTGTTCGAGGACATACGAGTAAATATGCGAATCATTTAAATTCTCTGGTCAAAATTGCCCTGCTATGAATACTCTATGCGTTGGATCAAGAAAGAATACTAATTGGAGATCTTATTATTGGACCCAAGAAATGTCTTTGAACTAATGGACGTTTAAGAGACTCATGTATGCCTCGAGTGTATGGTCTTTGGTATATCAAAATTTTGCTTTTTAAAGTTATGTTTTGAGCTGTTGTTACTTTAGGTACTCGTCGAATAACTTTTGGCATTTGATAGTATAGGGCATAAAACAGGGATTGTTTACGATAAATCTCAATGCCTGACGAAATAAGGTCAAGGGACGCAGTGTAGATAATGGTTGCTGTGATGAGAATTAGATATAATAACTCAACGTTTCTTTCTTTTTCTTCCATTTTTATATCAACTTCAAAACGTACATTTCATTAGTTTATCACAATTTCCTGAGCTCCTACTGCAAAATAGCTCAAGAAACTGCTACTTCACAAATTCCTATATTTGTGAATATTGACAGCTTGCAAGATTTTAGTACCTTACCAAATTTTGTTATGAGTCAAATTACTTTCCCCCTCCCGGAATTTTCTACACACAACGATGAATTCTTTCTCAGAAAAACGTTCCCTTCTCATCGCGGCGCATCCAAGTCTTTTAGGGGACGTTAAAAGATCTAAAACCTCAAAGTTATAAACAAGACTGTAGAGCGGTCTTCCCTGGCATGGTTCTCGTTTCAACTGCTCTTTGGCAATTCGAACACACAGCCTAAATTGTACGGTACATACCCATTGTAAGTTGTGATCAAGTATAATGGTAGGTTCCATGAACTAAATTCGCTTTCTTGAATGTTATGTTCTTACCTTTTAGCTTGATAAATGAGAGGTGTTACTTAAGTTATCGACTGATCCACTCGCATAATTAACTACCTTTTTTAAAGGAATGAAACGTATGGTAAATAGCGCAGCCATCATGAACACAGCCGAGAGGGAATTGAAGTTATCAACCTCTAAAAAAGTTATAATCACCCCCAGATTTATTTTGGTTGTAATTTGCTGTTTAGTGTTCAGGGAAGAAACGTGACCCAACAGCTGTGTTCACGCCAAGGCTTAGAACGGTTTTGAGTACGGTTCCAAAATTCAAGTCGGTTCAGACTGAGTAAGGTTTTTCATAACCGTTTTCAAAACGGTTTTCAAAACCGCTTTAGCCAAAACAGTTGAGGAGTACGTTTCACAACCGTTTTAAGACTGAGAACCAATTTTGCATAAGTTAAAACTTGAACATTGAAGCCTTCAGTTTAAAACGCTTCTCAGAAATTCGGAATGCCATGAATACTTTTACGTCATTGTGCAGTTGAGGTTAAAAAATCGCACGGCAGAGGCAAATAAGTTGCCCCCTAGAATAAGAAATAAAACTTCGGCAATTCTTTCTATCCATTACATTCACGTAGGAAACTAAGCTTACAGAGCCTTGATACACTTCAAAATGGCATCGAGCAGTAAGCGTGGCACGATCTGGACACATCCAGAGGTCTGACGGTAATTTTGGAGAAGTAAGACGACGGGCACAGTAAGTCTGTAGCTTTCATCCGCCATCTTGTCTTGGGCAATAACATAAAAAGTGTTCTTAGTCTGAACCGTTCTCAGCAGCGTTCTCAAACCCCTTTTGCTTTTAAACGGTTTTTAGAACCGATTTTGGTGTGAACGCAACTAATATCACAATAAGTTCAAAAGGAAATCCGACATTTTAGTCGAAGCTTTTCGAATACAGGCTCATCAAATTGATTAATCGATGGAATATAAATTGCGTTGATATTAATCCGACAACTGTTAGTAGCAGTAAAGATAGTTCTTAATCAGCCAATTAAGTGCATTTTCTATTCATAATTGCTCTCTTCAAGTCAAAAGTTGGTTGGGAAAAGCTTTTGCATAACTTCTATAGATTGTTGAAATTAATGAAGTTACCTTGTTCATATAAAATTAATTTGAATCACGCTCTTTAGTTATAAGGAATCAAGTATTTCTTTGATGAAACATACCAACGTAGTTTGAAGTCTCCTTGAGCTGCTAAAAAACAGGATTGGTAAAGATTTAGGAGATCAACAGAGGAGTTCTTTGGTGCATTACAAATAAAAGTTGTCATTGATGGGATGGAAGATTGACCATAGCAGTAACAAAAGAAGCACAATGGAGTGAGTACAGTTTCAGAGCAGCCCAAAGATTTTATTTTACATTAAATTAAAGGCATTAACGAGGAGTCGGTATTTAATCTCAGTTGTTTGTTATTGAGCAAGATTAAATGGAGAGAGTAGATAAAAATCGATTAGGGGGCGAACAACGACGCCTTAATATCCTAAAAGTAAACAGTCACTAGAAACTTTTTGGGATGATTTGTTTGAACATGACAAGGACGATCGTCTTTTGAAGTTCGCCATTAGCTTATGAAGATGGCAGAAAGTGAGCCCTGTTGCGTAATCACTGCGTCAAGTAGATTATTCCTCTATGGAAATAGAATCTGTTGTTTGTTTATATACCAAGGAAGTTGACAGGAAAAGAAACCAGCCCTTGCTTTGGATAGCAAAAGTAACCAGAACGATATATGTAGGTTAACAGTATCTGACGTTTGCCTGTATCATCAATCGCTTTCAGAAATTTCAAGATGATGCCACATACTTTGGAAATCCTGTGCTCATAATGGAAAGAGAAACGAGAAAAATCATCCCTTTAAGAATATTGACTCTTTAGATTAAATGTTTGAAAGAATGACTAGCATGCATTAAACTACATGGTCCTATTTATGTAATTTGAATCGTTGATGTTCTACACATCACTGATCTTGTGAAAATATTACTGAATCGAATTATCTACTTTCAAATCAGTTGCCGCAGCACATTTAGAAAAGTGAGGCAGTCAAAGTTAAACTGCTAAAAATAAAGTTCTATAGTGAAAACCATCGGCTCCATTTATCGAGAGATTGTATTGAAGGTAGCTACGCAATGGCTGCAATGTCACAATCGACCTCAAGATTTATATGATTCAAGACTGCTGCGTATGAAATCTAACCATCATCTAGCGCTCGAAGAATGTAGAACTATTTTCTACTTTTTGACGATCACTTTGGCAAAGAGGATGGTTCTCTGCACATGTACCGTTGCCAATTTTTCTGACAATTGTCCTAGAAATTATGTAATGGAGATCCCATTGAGAATTTCTTATTAAATGGGTCGATGGATGAGGATTTGATACTTTGATTAGGAGTTGTAGCTATTCCAATGATGAATACCACCAATTGTATAAGCTGCCATGTTTGTAATGGATATCTACGTTCTTTTAACTTTGTTTCCCTCCTGGGCAAATCACTCTTCAGCATTATTTCGTAACATGGTATATGGGAGTCATGTTACTACTACAATAATAATTTAACGTTTGTGCCAACAGTTACTCCATTATTCCTGAAGAAGAAAAAGATTAAAGTTCTTCAAAATAGAAGTTGAACAAAAACGTTTCCCTCTTTGCAATGGACAATGTCATAAATGACAACCAGAGAACGATTTTAAAAATCAGATCACTTACACCGTGTAAATCGTTTTTCAAAGCTTGGTACAAATGTCATACACGGCTTAAGACACGTTACAACATCACATTGCATTTCCATCTGTTGTTGCTTTCAATCGATCTAATAACTAATGGCTGCTCCATTAAAAACTTGTAAAGTGATTGAAAAACTTTAAATAAAAAGACTTTGCCAGTTGGATCTCACACCGACCCATTCGTTGGAATTAATATGAACCGTTTTCTTAGGTGAATCCAACTGCACCCAATACAATCCAATAGTTTCAAAACTTTTCACCCACTTACCTTCTTTGGATACCCCGATCTTTCATACACCTCCACCATTAAACAAAAAGAATACATACTTCACACATCACAGATAAATGTAGTTTTATTTGGGATGAATTACCGTACATTTAATATGCCTCAACTATCATAAGACGCATGGTTTAATATTAGTAACCTTAATGTGAAGGTGTCCCCTTCATCAATTCAAATATATTCCTTACTCTTTCACTTTTGACTATTGGACGGACTTGATTGAGCCTCATTTTATCAATCTTAAACAAGAACGGCAGAGAAAGACTTTAAAGTACTTTATACAAATAAACTTATATTTCGGCTAGTCAAGCTAGCCTTCTTTAGAATTGTTATAAAGATGAGCTTAAGAGTTCGTTATGATAGTTACACGATGATCACGTGACAAAATTAGTGTGATCTAAAAGTAAGTATGTTCTATAAAGGTAAGTATGTTTTAAAGGTAATTATGTTTTAAAGATAAGTATGTTTTGAAGTTAAGCAAGTCCTAAAGGTAAGTATGTTCTAAACGTAATTATGTTTTAAAGATAAGTATGTTTTAAAGTTAAGCAAGTCCTAAAGGTAAGTATGTTCTAAAGGTAAGAATGGCTTAAAGATAATTGCGGTTTAAAGGTAAGTACGTTTTAAAGGTAAGTATATTTTAAAGGTAAGTATGTTTTGAAGATAAGTGTGATTTAAAGATAAGAATGTTTTAAAGATAATTGCGGTTTAAAGATAAGTACGTTTTAAAGTAACATTTGAATACTTATTAATATCATTTACCAACGTTTTCTTTTAGTTTTTATAGATTTAAGCACGGCTGCTTGAAAATCTGTTATAATTCTGCATTAATAAATTCAAAGAACTTGAAATTGATCAATCATGTCTAGAAACTTAAAATCGTCTTTTTAAATCCAAAAAATAGATTTATAATAGAGCAGGTTTTAAAGAAACGCTTTCCAGAACAATCAGGCTTATGAAAAATTATAACAAAGATTTTAAAGCAGGTCGACGTTTGAAGTGTAGGTGATAATACTATCGTGGAGAGTCCTATTCAATCTATGTGGTCGAATTCCAATTTCGGTTCTGTTACAAATTTCAAGAAAATTTCGATAAGCAAACTCCTGGTAGTGATGATTTACTAATTGTTTGTGTTAATCTATAAATACAGGTCTTAAACTTCACAGACGGGGAGTATGCACTTCAAAATCGAAGCATCGTCCTTTCTATAAAACAATGTTATTAGCCAGTAAATCTAGCTGAACATCAAGACCTGTTCAATGGATATAAATGTTGGCTAACTCAGTTGATACTGTCTTCTAACTGACAATCATTAAAGAACCGGGGGGGATTACATATACCCAGATATAGGGAAACTTTACACTAGCTTCTTCATCATAAGTAACATATTCCATTTCTACAAATGGAGGAATTCCCAATTTTTTAAGACATGAAGAAAGCAGGTAAAGCGTACCAAACTCCATTCTGCAACGCCCTGATCAAAACACAGATAGTCGCTGTGCATAGAGGCACTTGCATTTACAAAAGCATTGCATTTTTAAGTAAAAACGATCAGTCATAACAGAACGACGTTTAGAAACATTTATAAAACTGAAACTTTAAGGTAGCAAGTTATATTGATTATGGTATGTTGTAATGATAGACCAAACAAAGGATAGAATATCCTTTTTGTTGCTCCTTCAAGTTGTGTATCGACAGAAGACTATACTAAGTCAACATTGCCAACCTCATACAATTTTGATAATGCCAGATCTATAAAAGCTTTGTAAGCATGAATGGCTAACCAAACTGCACCTATTTTTTTTGTTTTCCTGTAAGAGACAAAGGCGAAAAAACTAAAACATGTGGAATCACTTGCTATCGGTTACGAAAGAAGTCGGAGTCTCATAAGTTACATATTGTGGATAAACTTTTGATAAAATAGTGATAAAAAGGAATATCATCACCATTGTATGGGTAACTAAAACTGTGTATTCTTTCTCAGGTCAATAGTGGTAACGAATTGGAGAGCCATTTGCAATTCCTGAGCTTGTATTGATGTTCGATTTTGCTAAAAAATTGAAATTGCAGGACGGCTATAAACTCGCATTGCTTTAATTGAATTATATCTAACCCAATGCTCTTCTAGCAAGGAAATGTTTTGTTACTTGACAAAACATCTTGGTAAGGGTTTGCTTTTGGGGAAAGGTTTGCACCAATATATCTTAAAGAAGTTGAAAGTGGCACAAAATTTGAAAATTTTCCGACAAAGAACTCTCACGTTTGTTCAATAAATTTTTTGGCTCAGTCTTATCAGATTAGACACATCGATTAAAGTTTTATAGCTTACATGATAATGAATAACATGCAAAGGGGTTCAAAATTACAACAGCCAAAACAATCATTTGTGTAAAATTTCTAAGGAAATGGACAATAGATGTGGTCGTTTCAGGAGCAGAAAATTTAGAATTATACCAACTGAAAGTAGTTAACCTAAAAAGAAATCTTTCCACTTAGATGACTTTCTCAACGACTTGCGCAGCTTGTGAAATAGAAAGATGCGGCTTTGAAACTTCCTTCCCTGTAACTTACAACCAACAAGGTCAAGAAGGCTTTCAAAGGCTGCTATTGCTGCAATGACCTTGAGATCATCTTTTTCGCGAGAGAGCTACTCTGCTCCACGAGGCCAATTTGATGCGATCTCCATCCATGGTGTATTCTTGTACCAGTATCGACATAGTCAGTGACATCCATTCTTCATATTTTAATGATCCAGTTTAGTTCAACTCAACATACAATAAAAGGACACGTTGCTTTGGCTGATTCAAACTACATGCAGGATTGTGCACCCGATCTCGTATAAACAGGGTCTTGGTCTCATCGTCATATCTGGTAGAGTGACCGTTCTCTTTCAGGTTTGCATCTATCCTAAATACGTGATGGGCCCTCCTCATAATTTTTCTATAACATGCTGCTATAAAATGACAAAGGGAAGATATTATGCTCTGCAAGTATAGCACTCAAATACTGTGACAGCATTTGTTCTTTTCTTAACAATATCTACTGCGTTTTCTTGCCATAGATTATCCTTAGTTCCAGTAGTTACCTTGCTCTTCTTTTGGTTAGGAGTCGCAGAAACCATTCGTACCTACTGCATTCTTATAAGGGTGCAAGAAATTCGTAAACTTTGCTCAATTTTTGGCTGTTAGTATAAGTAGTAAGATCGTCTCGAGGGGGAAATCACTCAGAAAAACTCTCGTACAAGTTATGAATAACTCCTGTTAACACCCAAAAACTCCCATCAACTCCCAATAACTCTCCAAACCCTCTCAATAAGTCCCAATAAGCCCCAATAACTCTCAATAACTCCCCTAAACTCTCAATAACTCTCAACAACTCCCAATAACTCCCTCCAACTCTTTTTTGCACTCAATATAACTTTCAACAATTTCCGTTAACTCTCTATCGATAATGATAACTTTGAAATGAGAGTAAACAAAACAGATATTTATTCGCATGAAACATTGTAAAAAATTTTCTAACTAACAAGAGAACGAAGAAAAAAGAAACTGTTGGCTAATGCTTGAATAAAAGGTTTATTTTGACTCTTAAATAATACACTAGGGAACCTACGACGTGGTCAGCGTCGCTCAATCAGCAAAGCCATTTTGTTGTCTGATTGACTTCAACGTGGTGCTAATATACACTTGATTGAACAGAGGCGGAATCAGCACACAAGCCAACTATCGGTGTGAGATAAATGCAAAATAGATAACCTGAGTCTATGTTCATTTTCCGTACGAGGGGCTAGGGACTTCAGAAATTCATGCTAACAAACGCATTCATTCTTCTTCGGACTGAAGA
>JAAAKL020006240.1:0-18255 GCA_010016065.2 Carybdea cf. marsupialis auct. non (Linnaeus, 1758)
GTTAGAGATGTACCTTCCTAGAATAGTTAGAGATGTACCTTCCAAGAATAGTTAGAGATGTACCTTCCTAGAATAGTTAAAGATGTACCTTCCAAGAATAGTTAGAGATGTACCTTCCTAGAATAGTTAAAGATGTAGCTTCCTAGAATAGTTAAAGATGTACCTTCCTAGAATAGTTAAAGATGTACCTTCCTAGATAGTTAAAGATGTACCTTCCTAGAATAGTTAAAGATGTAGCTTCCTAGAATAGTTAAAGATGTACCTTTCTAGAATAGTTAGAGATTTACCTTCCTAGAAGGATCTTTTTACCTTAGATTTACTTTCCTGGAATTAATTTATGGTTAGGTTGAGGGTACTAGTATCTACTCTCACAAAGGGATTCTAGGAAAGTACATTTTGGCGAGAAAACTTCTATAAAAATATAAGTTGGTAATTCTAGGTTAGTACATCTCTAAAATTCTAGCATTTTATAGCGTCTCTTTATGCCATACAAATGCTCATCACTATGTAGAGTAGGATGGTAGCTAGGAGATTATAGGTGCCTTTTAAAAAAAGAATTTTAGCTTAAGAAGGGATATTTGATAACAGATATGTATTTCGTTCGACCCAAAAAAATTCAAAAAACTCAAGTGGACATGTGCAAGCTGTAATTTCAAACTTGTAGGTGAATGCTGAAGTTTAAGGAGAAAGGAAATGGTAGCTTTTTATTTGTTCTTTAGAAAACTCCATTTTACAAACAAAGAAATCAAACTTATTGCCAACTGTCCAATTTCTTATGTTCGACTAAATTAAGTTTAACGTAAGTACGTCGTCTTATTCACAAAACCCCATGGCGTCGAAGATCTTTTGACATTCAACAAAATGCATTTTAAAATCTTTAGATATTAGATATTGTCAGAACTGCTACCGTCATTGTCTGCCCTTGTCTGCACAAAACAAACCAAGAGAGACAGAAATACTTTGAGAATTTGGAAATCAAGTGTTGTCGAAATAAAACCACAACCTTTCATCATGCTAGAAATCTCCCCTCGATCTTAATCAAATTTATAATCTAAGATGGTTTTGGATCTTGTCTACCCTTTCTAATAGAAAAATATATTGCTTTTTGAGCTGGAAAACCGCACAGTTTCAATAATGTATATTGAGATGGACACGTCCAGAGAAAACGTAGGTAAGAGACAAGACATGGGGTCACCAATTTTATTGTTTGTAGGTTTCTAAAGAAAATCAGTAACTAGATCAAATGTCTGTTACAATGGCTACACGTGGTCTTATGAGGGTTACAATTGTAGCATCCTTGCAGTTTTCATTAAGATCGCTTCGTCACGCATGCTCATTATAAGTTCGAACAATTAAATAGCAAATTCCCTTCAGAGGCATTGAGTTAAACAGATGGTCAGAAACGTCTCTAACGTTAAATTTTGAGAGCATAATAGCTGGCGATTTATAGAATCACAAACAAATACCTTATAGTTCACTGTACCGACTGTTTGAAATTTCACCTCATTTTTGATTAACGTACTTAAATTGAAATCAAGCCCTCGGTGTCTTTATGTCTTCAAATTCCTACTCAAACATGTGTTATTTTTTATGTTTACAAGTCACCTTCTGAAGTAAATTCTAGAATGCAGAGCTGGAGTTTAAGAATAGATTTGTAATGTGGCTGAAATTAAAACAAAGCTTTGAGAACAGATCATAAGGATAACAAAGGTTAGATCATTTAATGGTCAGTTCTCCAAGTGTTGGTTCGGTAGGCAAATGACAAGATAAACACTCCAGTAGACACCTCCTCGTGAATTATTATCATCATCATCATCATTATGCATTTGTCGCACATTCGCAACACCCTGTTAAACAATAGTTTCGATGGCGGTATATCCTTTAAACTTGGTGACGACAAGTCACCCTTTAATTTCAAAAATTTCCTCATGATCCTGGCAGACTGCATTAATGCTGTTTTCTGCACCTCTTTAGTTATTATTGATTTTTTTCAACTCCCTTACTCTGCATTGGAGGCTTTTCGGTAGTGTTTCTAAAGCAATCATAACAACGGGGACTATTAAAATTCTCTTATCCCAACATTTTTGCAGTTTTCTCTTTAAGTCTTGATGTTATCTCTTTGTCTTCTATACGACTATCATACAGGATTGCAAAGTAGTCGTCATACTAAATCAATGCCCACCAAAATATCCCTATACATCTGTAATATAATCTCCAAAGCCTAAACTCCCACGTGTGTAGCAACGTGCGTAACTTTCTACTTTTTTTCATCTTTGATTCCTCATGGTTGAAAACATCCTGGGACAACCTCATATCTTCTTTGCATCTGTCTTAAATATTGTATTGTAGCAACTATTTCACATTTGAAGCTTTCAATAAAATACTGTACTTAATGCACCCGGTGAAATTTCTATGAATGCCACGACACCACTCCAATGCTATATCGCCTCTTTGGTGATCATGTCTAGTGATCACAAGATTCGAGAAATATCAATAACGCCGAAAATAATGATATTGGTGTAATCAGCGTGGTAATATATGAGCCATTCCTTATTTTTCCACATTACAGCTGTAAAAATATGTAAAGTAAAGCTCTCTCTGCAAAAGTGGTCAAAGGTAAGTGAACTCATCTTCTACATTTAAAGAAACAAAATCCTCTGTTCAAATATTTGACTAAGACGAGCTTCGTCCGGCACAATCGAGAATGGCAAGATATAACCTCAAATTCATCCTCTAATATAGCCTCCTTTTTAAGAAAAGGATCGATTCAGTCTCTTCCAACTAACAAGAGCCAAAGAGACAAAACCTTGAATATAATGTCATTGGATCGGTGCACATTATGTAAAAATACCACAAAGATATTTGCATCCAGAAATTAGACCCGAATGCCAAAAAATATGTGACGACTTTATGTCATTTTCTGGCACAATGAATCCACCTAAAAATATAGGTTAATGCACAACACAGACATGCAAATTGATCAATTCTTGGTCATTAATACAATATTCCACTAAAAGAATCCTTGACTCCTAAAGTGTTTCTTCTTAACAGTTTTATTATTCAGTATCATCAACAAAATATTCGTATTTCATATAAAAAAAGCAAGGAGAATCAAGAGGCATAATGCCCAAAAAAGTGCAAAAAACTATAGATCAACGTGATCATGCAAACATTGTTGAGCAAACAATAGGCTATAAGACAGAACCAGCTTATGAAACTATGGTGACTGCACATTTAAGAAAATAGTTCAGTGTCGTAACAAACGTTAAAGCAAGTGATTAAAGGAAAGAAGAAATCGAGTGAGCTCTGTTTGCATAGCAGGCTGGGAATTAATTAAGATGCTCCTTGATACGGTGGATAACAGTGACAAAACAGTACTAATCAGGTCAAAACCCGTACGTTTGCAAACGTTTGCGGTAGGATTGTACGACATTCATTTGCCTTCGAAACGACGCTTTCCGAGATCATTGCTGTAAACAAAAGGGAGCTGACTTAAATAAAAAACTTCAAAAATAATTACAATATTAAGAAAAATTCTCTGTATGGTAGACATGTGCAACCTTTAAATAATTTAACATTATCTTGTATTTAAAGTGCTTATTTATCACGTGAACACATCAATTATTGTGACAAGTGATTTTGATCAGTAATTTACGTCTAGTGTCAGCTAGATATCATTTAATTACTGTATGAGTCCTTTATTAACTGACATTTAAAACAAGGAAATCTAAAAGTTGTTGTTAGTTTCTCGTGTTTTCCTTTTTCTCCTAAATAGCAGGTTTTGGTGAGCAAAAGGCTTTTGGGTTAGTTCTATATTCAATAAATTTAGAGAATTTCAGTCAGACGCATTAGAGGATGGGAAGATATCCCCTGAAGATTGACTGGTGACATTTTCTTGTTTTGTTAGGTAGAATCGACTTTGGACTACAACATCATGGGCATCCGCTCCCTTAGAAATAACTTCCCGCCTTTGTGGCACGTGGTGAAGTTAGAGGTTTGGAAAGTAATAAAAATCTTAAAACCTTGAATATGATATCAATATTTTAAGTAAAAAAGCAGTCCAATTCTATTACATGTGCTTGCAAATGGTCAGATCTCGCTCGAGGCGGAAGATTTACATCGTGTCATGTTCTGTATATCATAGAAACACTCTAGCACTAATGACACTACCAGTACATTTCTCATCCTTACAACCTTCCTAATTAATATCATTATTATTATTATTATTATTATTATTATTTTAAAGACAACCAAATCCGAAGGCCGCATCACTTTTCTATAGTCCCAATTCATTGTTAGGTACCCGGGCATTGTGTCAGAAGGTTTGGGGACAGGACTGAAGGATTTAGGTGTAACAGACATCTTGGGAGGCCTGCAGACCACTGCTCTGATAGGCACCCGAAATACTCACAGGAAAGTGCCCGATCTCTATAGCCATGGAGAAGATGTATTTTGGATTCAAATAACCTCTTCCAATAAAGATTCTCATACATAACGAAACTTTATTATTATCATTGTTGGTATTTATTGCTGTAATTATTTGAAGCGGTATTAACAAGATAAGGCATTGACTGCAAAAAAACCTTGATAAAATGTATTTTCTGTATAATACATATCTTGTTTTAAATTGTTTAATTTTTTCACAGTTATGGTATTGGTATTATTTTTGCTGTTGATGTTGGATCCTGTCTTTCTACTTTTTATCGTTTTTACTCTTTTATCGGACATGATCTACGATTGTTAAATTTTGCTGTTCTCATCACGTAGAGTAAAAAAAGTGTGACGTTTGTGCATAGTGGAGCATATGGAGCTGTATTGTTACAGAGCGATTTGATAGAAATGAGATTTTACAAGTTGAGTAACCTATTACATCTTTAATATTCACAACAGACACCAAGACACTCCAGAGTTACTACCTTTTAGGTTATCGTTTGATAGGTTTTGCCTGGTGCAGGTTTTCTTTCCTGCATACTCACTAGTGGTACCTCATATACCATGCCATAATAAATCAGCAGTAATGCTCACGTATTGTGTGAATACAAATGAAAGCATCATCTTAAAAACGTTTGGCCATTCGGATACATCTAGTATGTTTCATCCCATATCTCTTCAGCCTGTTTTCTAATGATATTTAGAGTATGTCTTCAAAACCGAATTTTAAGTTTCCTAAAACAAAGTAAGCTTACCGAAGCATTCATTCAAATAGGTCTTATGAGTGGCATTACCGAGCTTTCGATAACATTACATCATGTCATGTCCTAAAACATGTAAATTTCAACAAGGCTCAGCAATTGTTACACTCTGTGATCTCAAAACAGCATTTGGTGAAGTTAACCGTTCTCTTAACCAAGAAATTCCGAAATTTCGTCACCTGACAGAGAAAGAAATCTTGTTGGTAAAATACTCATGTGGTCAGTTTCGTACTTCCGTAGAGAGTAAATATTTTGTAATATCATTTATTGGTATAGGGAATATTACGACCGAAAAGCATTAGTTCAATCAATGTTTAATCTGTTTACTTAATTCATTTATTTATCAAATCCAACAGATTGTCTCTACTTATATGTTCTTCTCTAGAATATCGCAACCTCGTCAAAAATTGGCAAATGATACAGCAGAACGTATTGGTTACTAGCATGAAAGTCACATATTGCTAAGTAAATTTAGTGCGCAGTGCACATGAGCTGGTAACGCCCTTCGGATTGAGGTAACTCAAAGGTATCAATTTCTTAGATATGGCAATTTCTCCGAGCATGTGGTACCCATCCTGGTTTTAACTGGTTTATAATATAAGTTAAGCAAGTTTCTGATGTATACATTGTAAAGGAATGAATCAAATAAAAAATTGAAGCTGACTGAGGTTACGATATAACGAGACGAGAACGGCCCCCTTTTTCCCTTACCAGCTAAGAGGGTGATTTGAGGTTAGTTTTGTTTTAGAGTTAAAACATATCACAGTTACATCAGAAAAGAAAAAAGCAACATAGTTTTAACCTTCCGTGTACTGCCCGTGTGGCAGTCTGGAGTAGTCTACAAATTTAGACGTAGAAGAAGGCGTGAAACTTGTTACATAGGCTAGACAATACTCCATCTAGAAACAAATAAAACTGAACATTTGAGGCAAGTTATGGGTTTAGTTGACACCTAGATCACTAGACATATAAGGGACTATAAAAGATACGAGAACGATCATCAAAGGCGTGCAAAACTTTCGCGTTTACTTTCGGATTTATTGTGAAGTATATTGTAGCATTTTAAAATCTTCAATGATCTATTACCTCGTTTTTGTACCAGCACTATGTCAGATGACTTGACAGGCATATCCGACAATTTTGGCAAATGCTACTAAACAACTTCAGTAATAGAAAAAAAGCAAAGCAATGTACTCAAACATTTATATTATAAGCGAAAAGGGTAGCATCAACCCAACAAACTAAAACAGCAACGAAATAAACCAAAATAAACCCAACCAACAACCAACAACCCAGCCCCAACTCACTAAACTTTACATAATCACAATATTATCATTCCCTTGTTTGGCCATTCAGAGTTTCATTTGCAGAAAACAAAATTTCTTGTTTATGAATATAGTAACATTATTTTCTTAGTCAAAAATTCCTGTTCTTGTAGTATCAATTTATAGAGCATATCCATGAATAATTTGCTGTCTTTCTAAAGTTCTCCAATTGCATTCCTGCTCAGATCTATAAAATTGAGGGTAAAGTTATTCTTTATTGCGGAATGTTCTTCATATCAAGCTCATTTTCTTTGAAAGTTTTGCAAATCCGACAGTTGATTTGATGACATATATCCTACATCTCTGTTTATTGCAATTATGCCGTAGCGGCACTCGTTACCGATAACAGGAGACAGGAATTCAGGTAGATCACTTTAGACTTTTTAGCTTTCCTTTAAGGGTGAAAAGTTGTTATGTGTGATTGGTGGTACAGAAGATTGATGTCTACCATTATATTGCCTATCATTTAAAGGCACAATGATACTACTACTACAACTACTACTACTACTACTACTACTAATAATAATAATAATAATAATAATAATAATAATAATGATTATTATTATTATTATTATTATTATTATAACTTTTTCCCCCGAGATTGATAATAATAAAAAATAAAGATAATAATGATAGTAATCATAATAATCATTATATTTCCAAATGGACAATGTATCCTGATGATAAACAAAAGAGAACTGACACATATTTTTAATCTACTTTTAAAGATGTTTCTGAGAATCAATCTTGATCTTCAGTAATGATGTTACCAACTTTTACATCGGTTTTATGTGCGGAAAGTAACTTACTTCACAACAAATTCCGAAGTGAAACATAAAAAAGAAAGAGCAAGCCTAAGATGAATGGAATTTAACTTGCAAGGCAATAAACAAAGAACATGTAATAGGCTAGAAGAATGCCGTAAGTGCATAACTGATTTATAAGGTCAAACGTGAATTCCGGCTGACGCATTTTGCTGTTAATATGGGGCCTAGTGTTGATTATAATAAACTTCAACCTCATACTGCGTACGCGCTTTGTCAACAACAATAAAATAGTTCTAGCTGGGTACGTCCCACATCATTATTGTCCCTTAGATGTCTAGTTATCTAGGTGTCAACTAAACCCTTTACTTGGCTCAGATGTTCAGTTATGCGTGTTCCCAGAAGGAGCATTGTTTGGCCTACATAACAAGCTCTAAAGCTTAAAGATGTAAATTTGCAGACTACACCAGACTGAATTTCATTGGATAATGTGCTCTTAGTAGGAAAAGATGCCCCAATCCTGCTCGTATATAAAACGAGTAAAACCCATGGCCGAGTGCCTAGCTGGTTCAGTGGATTTCTTAGAGAGCCATATGCTCTGCTCCGTAAGAATTTGATTCGTTCGTGAAATTTTCTGTTGTTGTTGTTGCTGTTGTATGATCCATTATTATCCCAACCGATGTTAGCAGTTTTAATCTTACTCGTATCCCGTTCAATTTCATCTCTACAACACTGTTTACATTCCTGAATATAACTTCTAACTATGGTGCTTGGAACTGATTACGTTGAAGCATGGCAAATGTCTCTTGAAGATCTCTTTTGAAATCTGATGCCTTGTTGTTGATTCTAAAAGGTCTAGATACAAGGCTTTTGACTAATCCTAGCTTGTATACGAATGGTAGAAAACTATAAAAATTGGTCAATAGATCAGTATAAGGCTTGCGATAAAACAAATTAAAGCTGCACAAAGCTTGAAAAACATTTTAATACCAAAAACCTTATTTTTATCTAAGACTCCTCTGGTCCAAAATCGTTAGAATTAAACTTGAGAAGAAATCAATGAAACTTAACCCAGCTAGGATTTTGTACTCTGTGACCTCTTTCATCTGCCAAAACATCTTTAAAATGGAATTCCCCATCAGCCTCTTCCCCCATGGTAAATCTAATATCGCATTGCCTGTAGTTTAATTTTTAAAATTTTTTAAAAGCAACATATCTTCAGACTTCCTATTAAACATGCAACTTATGTCATCCACATACCTCTTGTAATATATCACATTGCTCCCAGCATATTCTTGTAGCCATTTATTTTCATTGATCCCCCATAAAAAAGGTTGGCTAAAACTGGGGCTAATGGGGATCCCATACTGACGAGGGGTTGATAAAAATACTGACAAATTAGAATGATTCGATCTAAATCTGATGGGTCAACTAAAAAGTGAGAATCATGTTTTGTGCTCTGCTTTAGAGCATTATCTACTCTTTTCGCTTTAAATTATGCAATTTTGTGAAAATCTTAGGCATTAAATGAATATCATTCTACAGTGACTCAGAATTACAGGAAGAATATTTCAAAATATTTTATTATTCTTGCTATCTTCTAGCCAACTTGCGTTTCACTTAGGAACACCAACTTCCTCGTGTTTGTCTTGTTCAAAAAGTTGATGCCAAGCGAGACATAAATAGTTGAAATATGAAGATTCCATCATCAAAAACGACTTTGTGATGTACGTAAATAATATGTTAAGAAATATGTAAATAAAGTCTTCCCTCCATCCGACATTTTTGTTATCAAGATTACAATACGCTATTTATTTTTCTTTGTTTAAAAATTATCAGCTACTAACTTTCAGATATAATGAAAAAAGACATCATCGATTACATCTGGCCACTTCAACCCGAAAAGATTTAGGGAAAGCAATGACACATACGATTTCGAGTTGTTTAGTATTTTTACTGTGAAATTTCGATTATATTTAAACATTAAGAAAATAATTCACGAAATAACCCGTGATAACTCAACATTATATATATTGCTAGAAAAATTTCATGATTAAAGCTAAAAGGCATGAGAGATTTTTATCATAGAAAACAATTAGGAGTTATTCATTGTCGTTGCCTGTTTATGGAGGATAATAAATATAGAACTCGGAGACCGCCTCGTCTTGTCGAGCTGAAAATAAAAATGATGGAAAAATTCTATGTGTATACTACCTTGCTACAAGCTACAGCGAATTCAGAATATCGAATAAATGTTGCAGTAAGTAATACATTTTTTCAAACGTTCCCATCATGAACAAATCGTTTTTTCGTAAGTGATTTCATAACTGTTTTAAATGACGCAAATAAATTATATATTTAATAAAAGAATAAAGAGTTGTGAAACAAACGTTTCACGAATTTAGTTTTGGTTTGAATCCGTCTTGATATTGACCATCCCTCAAAACTGGTCACAATAACTCGCCTTTCAAGATAGACGGAAGATTCTATGGTTTTGAATGCTATCAACTAAACAGTCCGTGTAATAAATCCTCTATGAAAGGCAATTTCTAACAGATGTACTGAGGAATGACTCTTGTCTACTCTTTTCAATGATTTTCGTATTTAATAGCAGCTACGATTATTCACGGTCTGTATATCAAATGTGAAGGAGGTCCTGTCATCACCTATACTGTTATTGTTACTTGCATCATATCACTGGGAAATTTAAAGGCATTAAATTAGCTGCGGAGATGTGTAAGAGTACTAAGTATATATATATCAATCATGATATTTCCTATAAGCTGAAATACAATACGTTATTTACTTGTGTAAATAAAGAAGACATCATTGTTTATGTTAATAGCATATCTGTTTGTAAATAAAACACTCTCAAATTAGACAAAATTCACTCACCCTAAAGTTGTCATTGTCTGCATTGCAAACCACATCGATGCCGGAATACTGGAAAACCGCGGCGAACCCGTTTTCTGTTCCAAGAAGAAAATGAGCGTAGAGAAAATGATGACACTGAGCCCAATCATGAAGCAAATGAACGCCAGGTCAGGTGCACTATCCCGTAAGGACTTTCCAAGAAGCCTAGATCTTTCCGAGCTTCGAAGTAGTTTAAATACTCGAAATATCCTAAATACTCTAAGAGTCACCAGTGCTTGTGTACTGCTGTTTTTAATAAGAGATCCCAAAATATTGTTGAGGTAGAAGGGGAGAATGGCCAGCAGGTCGATGATGCTCGTGAAGCTTCGAACATGTCTCCACCTTCGAGGAGCCACATATAAACGCACGATGAATTCGATGGTGAATATTCCAACGCATCCAGCCTCTACGTATTTAAAGACAGAGGCATATTTACGGCCGCATTTTTGCCCACCACACGATATTGTCTCCACCACCGTCGTAATAATACTGATCACGATGGCAATTGCTACTATAAAAAATATGACTTTACCAGGCATCGATTTCTCGGGATATTCAAGTACGAAATGAAGTTTCCCTCTGATTCCCGTCGGTTCATTGTATTTCTTGCATTTCTGACGTTTTTCATTTCTTTCCTTCATCTCCAGGTAGTTTAAATTAGAAACCGCTTCAAATTCTTCTCTACAACACGGCGCTATATGTCTCTCGGAAATCCTGTAAAATCGAAGTTCTTCCTCATACGGGACACCACACTCGTCGTAACTAAAATGTAAAATTCCTTTTCTGTAAAAGTTTAGAATATGACGAAAGAACATTGGATCACGATCAAAAAAATATTCGCTTGACTTCTGATCATAAAAGAAATCCTTTTCATCGCTCCCGAGTAGTGTATTTGGGAATTTCCGCAAGGTGCTTTCCCATGTTTCAAACTTCCTTCCGCCGACATTTAGTCTTACTCGAACATCGGCTGTTGGACGTGTTGGCCTTCCCTTTGGAATCGGACACCCAAGCAAGGGCACCAGACCGCCCGTCCCCATTTCGATGCATTTTTTCCAAGTGTTGTCATCACAAGTGATCATCATGGACGACCTTTGTGTCATCCGTACAACTTCGGCAGAGCAAGTTGATAATCTCCTTCAAACGTGAATCACCTAATCCTACGAGAGACAGAAAAGCAGCGGTTAAATCTTTTGGAAAGTGCATCAGAAAACAAACATAAAACAGGTTATGATTTGGGATTCATTTCTCTCTTACTTCTAAATCCTGTCGTCTGAGAACAGCTTGTAGCTTCAAGCAAATGAGCGTAGGAAAACAATTGCCACGAAATCCTTCTCGTTATGAGAATGACCTGTTAATACTACAGCCAAGACAATGCTAATGTCCTATTGATACAGGTCATTAACCATGACATGTCTTTCCGTCTTAAGTGACAAATTCTGACCTGATTTTGTACATTCGGATGTATGCTGGATGGAGAGCAAGACCCTTGCATTTACATTAACTCTGAATATCATCTATTTCAGTATTAAATGCCAGTTCTATACTAGGTAGAGTCATCCACTCACTTATTTGCTTTCTTGGGACATCAAGACACCTGCATGCTGGATACTTTCTTAAATCGGCGAATATGTACTCCCTTCCACCTTGATTAATGAAATAAAATGAGTCACCAGTATGTTATCATAAGAAAAATATCGGCAAGTATCAATGTTTTGTTTGATTCTCTTCGTTCGAAACTTTTATGATCAGTCACAATTAGGTTGGCACTGCTTGAAGATAAAATCAACAAATGAGCTTCTCTCAAGAACGTCAAAAATTGATGAAGCGAAACAGCTGCTGAGAGAGTTCATAATAATCCCCTAGAAAATAACAAGATTTGAGACCCAGGCCACGAGTCAACGACAAGAAAAACCAGATGGCACTATCAACGGATGCTTTTTCATGATACAGAATGATTTCTCCTTACTTGGAGCAGCGATTTCACCTGCACGTTACCGAGAGGTGTTGCATTGATTCATCATAAAACTCTAAATTTGGAAGTTGAATTATCCACAAGACTGCAAAGGTTGAGAATTGATTTTTAATGCCACATTTTAACTATTGTTGTCTTGACTGGCACGTATATCGGCACATTTACTTCGGATATTAAAAATTCGAACAGTTCTCTTTCCACAAGAAATTAATCCATCATATTTTAAATGCCGTTGATGTTATGTTGATACTTTAAGTCGTTTGTTCAGGTTCATTGCAGCATTTGAGCTTATCTTATATTAATTTAACTTTTTATAGGTATTGAAGTTTCGCTTAAGAATCAATATTAACACGAAATATCAGTGTAAAAAGTATATGAAAAAGGACTAACAAACTTGAACGATGAATGATAGAGGTGATGATTTTGTAGACGTTTACCATATTAAACAAGAATCTGTCACTTTTTGCTTAAAATAGCATTTTAAATCTTCACATTGATTTATTTTTCCATAGAGCAACTATGGTAGAATGGCAAAACGTTAGTTTAATCAAGGTTTCTACGAATTATTTTAACAGAATTTTTAGCCTACTTATAAAATCTACGTTTTAAAACGTTTGCATTATTAAAGAATATGAAAGAGGGATGTTTCAGTGCGTGGCCTAGGATCAACGGATAATAGAAGAAAACTGAATGAAAACATTGATGAACTACGTTTAAAGTATGTTTACAGTGCTGATGTAGGTCAAGTTTTGCGGTAGTTACAGGGGGCTGCGGGAATTGTTACCAATGACTGGCTTCCTAAAATATTTGAGAGTACGTAAATACACGGTAATTTCCGATGCATCTTCTGCACGAATAGGAATAGATTATAAGCATCTATAATGCATATGTATAAGAGTATACAAGACATAATAAGCATAAGGCATAGATTTTAAGTTAGTTAAAGTACGACTAACTGCACGTCATTGCAAGTCGCACAAGTTCACAAGACTACTTTACCTTAACTACTGTAAAATTTCATGTTGCTTATTAATTTGGTAACTCCTTACACAAGGTGATGTCTTGTTCTTCCGAAGAATTATCTCAAGTTTATCAAGAGATGAAGAAATACCTCCGGGAAAGGAAGTGAATAGGATTCTGGTTTTGGTAACTAGATAGAAAATCATATTTTAACCTGACATAAATGAACATGTTAAGGGCTATGTAACTATAGGGACTGCCAATGAAAGATAAACAGAGAAAACTGTATTTTTCAATATATCCAGACACATTATAAAGCTGATGGTTGAAATTTAAACAACGCTTCAGAAGATGTTTTTGCAGAAATTTTAACAACGGAACACGTGTATTCATGGTTATTAACAAGTCACGTCATGAATCTCTTTAAAAATTCGGTCATTACTACAAACGTCGTCATGCTTAAGCAATCAACAAGCTTGTAGGGACACTTCCAATTCCCTACTCTACCTCTTTGATGCTTTCGATTTCATCAGCTGTAGGGCCTCATTACTGCTACGTCTAATGGCGAGACAAGCTGTTCCTGTAAGATGTCAGCATTATAATTTATGAAAATTATGACCTTCGGTCTATGTTTAAATAATTAATGCCATTTCTGTTTGTTATCATGGGTGGCGAGGATTGACATCTCTCTCGTTTCAGTTGGTCTGTTTAGTCTTAACTTAAATCCATCAGCCAAAACATTCGCATTAACTGTTCTTAAATTGATCGGTATATATCGGTATATATACCGATATATCGGTATATATCGGTCACTTTTAACGACCCCTATTAAACAGTTAGTCTGTGCAAGACAAAATCAAGGTCATTCCTTAATGTCATGGCAGTTGTCATTTTTATAATGGACTCGGATCTCTCCAAACAGCATTTCCAAATATAATACAAAACATTTATATACCATTCCAGGGCACCGAACATACGACAAAAATGAAAGTTACGTTGATATAACTTCAAGAGATATTAACGAGAGAGGAAATTGTGATTCGATGACTTACGCATTCTTAACGTACGTTCTATCGACTGAGTTAGCTGAACTCTGTTGATAGCATATTCAGTTCCTCTTGTCACCGCATTAGCTCCCAATAATCCACCGATGGGCATCAACATCCAGCTCTACGCAGTTCTGCAGACTTGCCTCTCTACTCCTTGCAACTTGGCCATGAAAGGAGTGCCATCATAATACCATTCTACTCATCAAGATATGACGAACGTTACGATGACGTCATTATTCACCAACACTAGTTTGCACAATCATTTGTTTCAAAGCGTCTTAAAGATATTTTCCTAAAGATAGTGCGGTAAGGTTAGGATAGGTTAAATAGCAAAATATATCTACACATTAGTTAAAAGAATAGATTTAAGACCAGCCGCAGGTGGTTTACGTGTTGCAATGCTTTTGTAGATATCATAGAGCAACATTTGAGATTTATATGTAGATATGAACTTGCTTATATACAATATAATCAATCAGCGACGACTGGTTATAAACAAACCTTCCTAGGTGTGGCGAGCTAACTTTACTTTCCAAAGACAATATGCAAGCATTTAGTGGGGTTGGGGATCTGCTGCTTCATTTATATGCAAGGTCCTAAAGACAGTATAACTCAGCTCCAATGACCAGGTTTAGTTTAAGTTGATGCAATTAACCTGCACGGGCTCTGTCTACAATGTCACTCCAGACTCTGCAAATTGATTATCTATTGAGAAATAAGACTTGTACAGGACTTGTCCCCAAAGTTGCATTCTTATCAAGACACTATATCTTCAAGTTAGTCTTGACTCAAGTTAGTACGCAACTTGTTGCCTTACTACAAACAGTTATCAACTTACGACGGATAAACTATTAGCGCGTATTCACTGAAAGGGGTCTGACTGATTCAGTAAACTGAAGTTATCTTTATCTTTGATCATTGGGTTTCACAGCAGGCTTTTACTCCTCCACTGCTTCCTATCTTTACCTAACTTGTTAAGATCAGCATATGTCATCTGGTCTTTCAGGGCATTCAATATACCTTTTCATATTCTTTTTCTACCCCTTGAGCGTTTTGTAGGCAATCTCCCTTTCATGTCCCTTCGTAGTATACAATCGTCGCGTCATACGTGACTCATCCATTTCTATTGTTTTTGTTATATAGTCAAGATAAGGGATAGTTCCCTAGAACATCTATCCAGCACCTCAATAGTTGAAGTCTCCGCTGTCCAAGAGATTCTTCCCATCCAACTCCAGAACCGCATTTCTCTAGCCACCAATCTTAAAGTATCAGCTACGTTCAACGTCCATGTTTCTGCTCCATAAAGGAGTACGCTCCACAACCACGTTTTCATTATATATTTTTTTTTATTCATTTGTTAACATTCTTGTGAGCAGAAATCTTTGTATTAAAAGGATCCCTAGCCATTACCACAGTATTCTTATGTCCCTTCCACAAGGCCCATCAATCATCAGAGTGTTTCCCAAGTTCCTTAACTGGCTCACCGGCTCCAGCTTTGTACTATCCTCCATGATGCTTAAGTTTTCGTCACTCTGCTTACCAACCTTCATGATTTTTGTTTGAGAATGTTATGTTAATATCAATATGTTTACAGTAATGTTTCTATCAAAGATCAGTAAATGAACACTGCATCTCTAAAATATAAATCCACCTCCAATCAAAACTAATGATAACACTATATTTTGTGTTTTCATGATTGCTGCTCCGTTCTACACACTGCTTCAGAGAAGGTCAGAATATACTGACTTTAATAGAGCAAGTGCAGTGGCAACGCTTTGAGTTTTAGGCAACGCTTTGAGTTTTAGGCAACACTTCAGCGACATTTAATCAATGAAGTACAGTAAATGCAAAGAGCAGGTGTACGTAACGTGCAAAATACGAGTATTAAAAGTTTAACGGGTCTGTTATATTGCTTAACTAATGCATAAGATTGTTAGGATTCAAAATGTGTGATAAATAGGTAAAATGAGATAAATGTCAAATCTTATTATGTGATTTCCGTTGAAGGAAAATGATATCTTAACCGAGTGTCATATCAGAAGACAAATTTTTTCTCTTGTTAATAAATAGAGAATCGAGAGTCAGCCAAGCAGTTTCCACGAAAGGTGGCACGACATTATGCTTGAATAAGAGTCACAAGAACACGTTTACTTCACAAGTAATAATAGGGATAAAGACTTACCTCTATTCATTTTGTATCATACATGTATCCCCCAAAGAGAGGAAACTCTTTCGTTAGTAACAAACAACAATGCACAATCTTGTCGCGTACGTGAATGTGAACAGTTTGTCTCTGATATTTTTTTTATCAAATGTGCATCCTAGTCATAAAATTGCACCCATTTCCCTTTTAAACAAGGGCAAACAAGAACCACATTTTGCTCAGTAAATGTACAACTGACTTCAGATTTCACAAAGCTGGCAATAAGTGTTTTGTTACATTAAGGATGGATTTTAATTGCCAAAGCAGTAAACAGGTACGGATCTAACCGGAATCATTATTGACAAAAGAAACGCCTTCTCCCTGATGTTTAGAGAGGTTCCTTCAACGTCTTGGAGGAACTTATCAACATCCCTTACTCCGCGATAATGTCAGTTTTAAAAAACGTACTTTTTTGGCTAAATTTAAAAGAAAACAGATCGATGGCTGTGGGATTGATAAATTTGATTTAGATCAAGTGCAATTGCAACAGAAGAGTGTACATGCATTATAATATCTATAATTTTTAAGTATGTTAACAAACCTTTTACTCGATGATGTTTAGTAATTTTCTTGGTTATTCTCATAGCACCATTGTTTATTTATAATGAGTATCGGCAGTTCTGACTCTTGGTGAACATTTTGCATGCGGAGTAACCTCTCCGTCTATTATAGATGACAAGATAACGAGCGAACTCACATATTCATAAAATTAATCAAATATGTGGCGAAAGAACATCACGTAATATCATTGTATGTCATTTCCAGTTTTTCTGTTTACAAAAATGTATGCTAAACTGCTGATATTATGCATGGTTTTGTTACACACAACATTCCGCTCAGACGATTGGCTGCGTTAGAGAATCATCAGGTAGTCATCTACCTTCGGTAAATGGATAAAGATCTCACAAGAAGTTTGTCTCAGCTACCCAAGAATAAACAGATGTTAGTGATACAGACGTCTTTTTTTATTTACGTAATATGTTTTGAAGGTACAATCAAGGGAAACAATCATCATGGTACGTTTGCATGCATAGATCGTTTATTCTACGTCATCTGAGAAGGGACTCTTTCTCTATCTCACTATGAGTGGCATGAATAAAAAATGAATTCATTCTCCACTCATTATGAGCTGAACTCCGGTAAGGGTATCTCAATGGCATCATGTTCAGTCATTAACATACAAAGTCAAAACAGAATTGAAAGGTTATGACCATTGAAAATGACATAAAAATTCCTAGTTTAATGGTACTGCTCCCAAGTAGAGGAAATAACTACGATAGGTGTATGAAGGCTAACGTAAGTCTTGAAGTTCTATGTTTCATTTTGCGTAGTTTCACGGCTCGTTTTACAAATGGAATTACCGAGATACATTAAGAATATAACGGTAGCAATGGTAATTATGAGAAACCTGAGTAAACGAGCATAGTGTTAATAACTTCAAAATTGTGTTCCGAGTATGAAAATAATTTGAAAAAAGAAAAAAAACCAAGATATTTTCGTACGTATATTCGATTAAGTAGTGGGAAAAGAGTGACGTACATTACAAAAGTTTAATTAGGTTTCATTTCCTATTCTGTTCATTTGACAAATTTAACTTTCTTTTTATCGCTACTTGTTAGTTATAATTTTTATGTATTTATTTTAAACTGTAAACACATATACACATTTACATATATATATATATATATATATATATATATATGTACCCAATCTGCAGACAGAACTGTTTCGCCCTTTGTGGGCTCACCAGTGCAGAAGAGAGCGTTGCGACTGAATTCTAGCTATGTAACTAGCAAAGCGGCTACAAGGCAATTTTCATAGTTTATCAGTCAAAGAGAGCGGACGTGTTATTTGACGCTCCTCGCTAGTTGTTTTTC
>JAAAKL020006241.1:0-18254 GCA_010016065.2 Carybdea cf. marsupialis auct. non (Linnaeus, 1758)
ATCGTTCAAGAATTCGCCCAATAACCGATGATAAGCCCCATGTCTTTTGCTGGCCATCAGCCATTGATTAGACCATGGTGATCTTTTTGATTTCCTATTCTTAGATTGCCTCTTTTGAGTGCAATAGGCCGTCAAAGCTAGGAGAGTACCTTTCAGTTGTCGCTCTGTTTGGCAATCCATTATTTTCTTGTGAGAGTAGGAAAATGCGGGAAGAAAAAGCGAAAATAGACATCACGTGTCTGAGCAGTCGGATGAAATTGTCGGAACGTGTGTTTGTGTTTGTGTTGTGTACCTACTTTTTCTTCCGACCAGTCAAATCCGACTTTATCGGATCGTGTTCGCCCGCCTTAAGAGTGCTGATAGTAGAACGGATACGTAAGAGAACTGTACTTATCTTGCAAGAGTTTGTGTATTCTTTTTGTCATTACTTAAAGTTCGCATGATTTTTATGTGATGTATCGGATCTTTTTTAGGACGAAAACCCGATTTTCAAACAAGCAACATCCACTTTCCAGAATCCACTTTATGGTGGCCAGTGACACATCTTTACTATAGTATAATTGTGGTTTTTCCAGTGCCAGACACGAAGAGTTTAGTAGATATTCAATCAGTTTTTGGCCCACCTTTGTGGTGCAGGAAGTATGGTAGCCATATTTCAGCTAGTGAGCAGAGCCATTTCGATGCAGCACTTGGATTCTCAACTACAGCATATGTAAATTTCAAGATGAAACCCGAGGGGCTGTTATTAAGAACCGCAATGTATAGGTTGTGGGCAAATCAATGCCTACGAAACTCAACTATTTTTTGTAGCCTTACAAGTGAAGTTTCATACTACTTTTTAATGGAGAATTGACGGCTGAGGACTACGGCAACAATGTACAGGAGAACTGAAGCTATGAGACGACGACGTTCAGATAGTCATTTTCTTTAGAAATTATTGAACTTGTGTTTCGTAAATTTGTAGTACGTGTACGCATATTTTGTGTGTGCATGGGTGTGGGTGGGTTTTAGTTAATATGTTGACAGTGCTGGCAAACACAGTGAAAGCAGTGGATAGCGAAGATAGTGGAACCTATTTAACGGAACCCGCAAGCTGTTGAAAGGGAAAAGTTAGCAAAAAGAAATTCCTGCTTTTCGAGGTGTAGGTACCTGATAAACAAAAACTTTGTATTGGACTAGTTGTCGCATGAGGCAAATTTTGTAACAATTACTCACACGATGCCATGTTTGTTGTGTAAGGGCAGGGGGTGGAATGACGCAGACCAAGGTACGGAAGAAAAGTCTACTATTTCTTTACTGGTCAGCAATGTGCGTGATTTTCATAGCTCCAGAGGGTTTCATTGAAATGTCGTAATGCCAAAATGCAAATTGAGAACTACGATGGTTGCAGCTATCAACATTCGCGTGTTTTGGCACATGGCCATTTTATGTATGCGTTTGTGCTTATGATATATGTTTTAGACAACAAACATCCTAAAGGTGTTATATAGCTCTGAGTACGTATAGCGTTGTTGATTATACTTAATACTATACATACACGCGGTTTGGTGTAAATAGGTAACCCGATCAGGAGTTACGCGTCATAGGGTCGCTTCGTAGGATCGACAAGAGACATCGACTTTCGGAATAAGAAAGACTCGGCTTTAGACAGGTGTCAGCGTGGCTGAATGTTTACACCAATCTGTCGAAATCACCTACTACTTTCGTTACGAATCAGGTGGCTGATTCATTTATGTTTCATTTTGACATGTTTTTTGCAGTTCGTCTTCGCTCCTCCTCCTATTTTGCGTATTTTTGTGGCAATTATTAAGTCGTATAGCCCTAAAAGAGACACAGAATTATAGCGTTGGGATGGATTATAGCGCAGACGCACATGAGGGGTTACGGGCAAGCGATGTAAGCCGATCAAATAGTGTAAAATATACCGAGAGAGCGTGATTGCCTGAAGTATATGTAACGCGTTATATTTAGGTCACTGTTGCACCACAGGAAGGACACCGTCCTGCTTTACTTCACACAGCTTCTCGAATGGTCACGTGATTTGTAGTAGAAATTGGTGATCGAGGGCATGAATGCTGTCAAGAGTTTATGATCGATTCGTAACATCTACGTGTTATGCTGCTTCAGAGTAAGAGACTATTGATAGTCGCTTTGATTTGATTTGTACGGTTTAAATGTGCTTATTCTGCACCCTTTTTTAGTATTTGCACTTTGTTTTTTTGTAACCTGGGACCCTATATTGATGATGCTCATAAAAATTTGCCAATCATCAGCTCATTTCCCCTTTGGTCATGAAATACACATTGATCTTTTCATGCATGTCAACTATGGACTTTCTTATCTTTAGTTCTTGTGAGCATCATTAATTTATGACCTGTTTACAGCGCTTCAGTATTTATTCCATAAAATATTATACTGATCAGCCCTCTTTTTATCCACATATTTGCCGATATTAATCTTTACTCCTTGATCGTGCCTGATTTTTTATTATTGCTAAAAATATTTGATAGATGGTGAATCTGCTCCTACTTTCAGCTTGGGCGTACAGGATTCATATGAAGTTGGTTATCGCGATGTTGTAACAATAGAACTGGTAGGAAATCATTGTGAAATCTTGCGAAATAGGAAAGGTCATGGAGTCATGATTATCAAATGTCAGCTTAGGAGGAACTTGTAGAGTATATGACGTATATGACCAATGCCCTCTTTGAGTTACCTTTGTTGGAGAACGGCAACTGCCAGTGAAACCGTGTCTGTTTGAACCTTGATGTGTGATTTACCCAAGACCGCCCAGACCCAGCTAGGGCCCAGGTTTGAAACAGCCATGGGCCTTATAGAGGCTACACTTGAACCTTGCAGTCAAACCATATCAATTATGTATTTATGCCTTTAACTTTTAGAGTGCCCTCCCTAGGGGTCGAGCCCAGGGGTAGTAACCCCCTACTATACCCTCGCGACTGTACTAGAATTCACAGTATTCGCAGTATTCACTGGAACCTAAAATTGTAGAGACTACCTGGTCTGTTATTTGAATGCTGTAATTAAATTTCAAGACATGATTCGTACATTTGCGAAATATGTCGAAGTACAGTCTTGTAGTAGTGCGAGTAAGACGACTTCTTTTATCGCGTTGCTTTATTGTAGCAGAGGGAAATGTATTTTTTCTGTATGTTTGTATGCTGGGTTGAGTTGATGTTAAACTTGAACTAAAACCGCCTTGCCTTTTCGACCTCTTTTATATTGATGTTCAGAAATTATGCCTGGCAAGTATGGTATTTTGTATGTTGAGCTTTTATCGTTGTATTTCAAGGAATAAACGAAGATGCGTTGATACTGCACGAAGGTCGTGCTCAAGTGGTTGTCATCCACGAGGCATCTTGCATCTTCAAGCTTACTCATGACCAAGTGGCATTTCTTAGCCATTCATGGTGAAGCGTCCGACGTAATATTTTTTCTTGCCTTTCTGTAAGTGATAGTCCAGTTGCTGTCATTATATTGCCACTGTTTGTCAATATCGAGGAAAACTCTAGTTTAACGGATAAATTATTTATTAGTTATTCTTGTAGTTGATATGTCAAGGAGACATTTTGCCAATAAGAAACGTAAAACTTACTAAGCTGATGTTTTATTTATTGGTCTGGTCTATTTCTGTTATTTCCAATTCTGCGAACATTTTGCGTAGTTTTCAGTTAGGAAAGCGAGCTGGGGGCAATCGATTCCACCTCCAACTTTTTGTCAGTAAAAGCACCAACATTAAATACATATCCTTGGTTAAGACACGTTACTGTTCTTGGCATGCCCAGAGCCACTTCAAACATTCATCATCTTTGCGTAGGAGTAACAATGTATGCGAAAAGTACGCGGGACGGCAAAGTGCAGATTCATTCTTTACGACCCAGATGGGAAATTACAGGTCGAAGCAGATACAGTGTGGGATTAAAGTGCGTGAAGAGCGAGAATTAAAAATTGAGTACTGCAGTTCGTTTGAGCTCTCCATACTTTGTGGTTGGTTATTGTGGACATGCAATACGATATAGCAGTTCCAACCAAACAATGAGGCGCATCAATTTTTCGGACATTAATCAATAGAGATTGTGGTAGCTATTGGCCATTTTATAGAATACAGTTTTTAGTTTTTTACTTACACATCTCATGAAAACAATAGTCTGAAAATGTTAAAGATCCGATGTTTTCCACGCTTGATTATGGCCCCCAAATTCACCGTAATAATTGCCGAAATGGGATATGCTTTATTTGTGCATTTTTGCTCTCTATTACAAGATTACTATTTCCAGATGGTAAATCGATTGCTGTCCTTGAAATTTTCAAGATTATTTTAAGAAGATTGTTTGGTAAATCTACCGCTTCAGTAAGAAGTGAATCCTCCAGTAGTTAATAGTTATCAGGTGTCTTTGCATCACAATGAAAGTTCTCAATACAACACCCTGAACTGCATCCTTTTTGAATGAGGATCACGTGATGTCGCAGGGACAAGTTGCTGACTTCCTGCAACTTTCAAGCACTTTTAAGTCCCATTATTCCGAGTTTCTTTTCGAGGGCAAAAAGACTGTTACAAAATTCGACCACTCCAATGGCATCCACTATCTACGGGCCCTTGTTGGTTCATTCTTGAACACATGTTCAATCCCTTCTGAATCGGTATTATCGTCGTGCTCTGGAATAACTGCACTTTATCAGTTAGACGGCAAAGCAATTTAATAAATGTTTTACATAACCTAGGTGTTGGGGAAGTACGTATAGGAATCCTAATCATTCACGTTGTCCATAGTACCTTTTAAAATATTTTTTCATCTTTCCTAACCCCCCAAACTTACTACCCCATGTATCAATTTTGGGAAATTTGCCACCTCATGAGTGGTTACATGACCATGGAGAAGATGAAGAAGATGACCATGGAGTTATGGATACAGATGACATGGAGCGCAATGTATTTGATGAAATGTTCGATGATGATTTATGGATTTCAATACTTCGCAAGATCTCCGAGCTTACGATCTCATCTACTGGCATTGAGTGAATATTCTTCTTCTTTGTCAGGTTCTTAAGGCTTGAGAAATTAATTCTACCCCATTTCCCATGCATTGATATTGGAAAGAACTCCTGCCCCTCCGTTTATAAATCTTGGGGAAAATACCACTGCTCCCCCTGTTTATTAGGGACGTAAGAGTACGTGATCCATTCCAGTCTCCAGATTACAATGACCTATCCTCCACGCGTAGATTTACTGTAATGGAAGAACCATCCCTCGGTAACGATTTGGAGAATAGGTAATAGTCTTCCTATAAATTAAAAACTTCGTGAATATGGTATGTTTTAAAGTTTGAAGTGTCTTTTCTGCCGAGCATTCTCGAATCTTTCCGGATACCCAGTTTCCGATGCAGACCTTGTAACATAATCGAAATATCAGTTTTGATGCGGCAGAGAAAATAAACAAATACTGCAGACGGAAACATGAAGGCTTGAACTCACACAAATGAAAAACAAAAAAAGGCCACCAGGTTGTCATATTTGGTTACCTATATCATGATACAAGGGAAAAGAAAGTACATTGAACCCGACAAGGCGACGACCCACGTGACACAACTGCTCACAAATGTAACTATTAACATCATATAATGCAAATATGCAACTACCAAGCAATTTACTCACCATGAGGAAATACAAAGAACATTGGTTCTGTTAAAAGTAATATATCAAGGGCCTGGATACGAAAAATTAACTATAGTGCTTTTAAACGTCATGACGTCGTTTTAAAAATTCTTTTTTGGTTACTGTTGTTGCAAGATGTATGTTATAATGTCAACCACAGGGAGATTTTAACATATACATCGAAACCAACTATTCTTTATTGTCACAATTTTCACAACAAAGAAAAGACTTAAGGTCTCTAGGGTAGTCTAGATTTGAAACCATAGGTCTAGACTGCAACATGGTACTGGTTATATATTTATATGCAGTTCTTACCAAAGACCAGATTTTAAAAATGTGTGCCGTTAAACAGTGGTGTATCAAAGAGGAAAGGCAATGTACTTTTTCTTCCTCCTGATGCTACAGCACATGTATGGTGTACATGGTATAACAAAACCATTATTGTCAATGAACAGTGTGATAAATAGTGATTGTTGCGAGTCCTAAGCAGAAAACACCCCCTCCCCCCCCCAGGACACTATACAACAAGACTGGCATTAAATCGCAAAGGCGAAAAATTACATTTCTAAGAAATAGTAAACATCTCATATGATTAAAAACCTAGGCGGCAAACAAAATTATGCCGTAAGTATCATCTTTTATGTACAAAGAGAGATAACACTTCACGGTTCTCAAAAAGTGATAAAGGAAATGAAGTGTTGCCGTGTAACTCATCGATCAACGCCTTATGACGGCAACAATGACCAGATACGCACAGAACCATTTCAACTCAGTTTGGGGGAGGGGGCACGATGCTTTTGCTCGAATATCCTGACATACTCGGTCAAATATAAAATTGACAGTTTCCAGCTAGGTTTTTCTGTAGCAAAACACCTAAATACCAGTCTTTGGGACACTTCTCTAGTTTTGCAAGTCTGCGCGATCGTTTTCCCCAAATTCCAACGTTCCAAAATTTGGGGAGGGCACATTGCCCCCGGCCCGTAAGCCTACGACAATCAGATAAACATATTTACAAACGAATGAATATTTCCACAAATTATACAATACTACATTACAATATCACCAAAATCACGTTTTAAGATCTCGTGTGCACCGATAATACACAGAAATGGGGAGAACATAACGAAGAAATTACGTGTTGAGCCGCTTCACTGTAAAATTGACAGTGAAGCATACTAACACGGGCTCAACTGCCTGTGCGTTTTTATCTTAAGGAGAGAATTAGAGGATACAAGCTTGTACTTCGTTCCCTCTGGATGACAGCAGCATTATCACTGCTGCACTTGCTCATGATATCTTTGAGCCGCCTTGTCCACTTCACTTTCGAATTAACAAAAACAGTTAAGATTCCTCACGGAATAGCTGTGAGACACAACGACAAAAATTGTTTTACTATCAGCCTCATGCATGCACTTGTCCACAAGTGTATATCTTCTGTGCTCAAACCAAATTCATGATTGATGGAATACAAGAATGCAGGAGTCAAGTTTTCCCCTGTTTGCTATCTCAAGTAACACTTTTAAGATTAAAGGATCATTCTTCATGATATCAAAGATATTAATACCACACTTATTTCTCTTCGATTCAAATATGCATACCCAGTCTACTGGTGGTTGCACGACATCGTGAAATTTAATCTACGATAATTATTTCCTTTCCATATAATAAATCCGATAAAGGTGTATTTTAAGGGGAGTTTCCTATGATAACGGAGCACTTTGGAGTCACAGAAAATTCCTTCAAAACTAAAATATTTGGCCGTGATACCATTTTCTCCATTAAACTTTCACCAGCTCTTGCTGTAGAAATGTTTTCGTCTCATAGCACAGGCGAAAGCAGTTTTCTTGTCTAAAAGCGAGATTCACGTCGTAAAATCGAAATTATCACCGATCTAGGTTTTTTGGGTCACTCTAAATCGTCCAAAGTTAAAAACATATTTTCGGAATGAATTAAAGACGACGAGAGGGCAAATCAAGGAACCACAGTTTCTTCGTGTTCACTTCTTTGAGCTTGTCTCAGACAAGATATCCTTAGGTCTTGCTAAAGGCTCTGGCTGGAAGAGTGCTTACTATTGACAATTCACATGTTCTTGCGTGCGAACACAGGGCGGCAAAAACATATTTTCCTCAGGCTTCAATAATCGAATATACTGTCGTTTTCTCTTCTAGACGCTTGTACCGTACAATTTTGTTACTGTTATCACTGCGCACGATAGCTATATCTTTATGTACAATTGTACGCCAGTGCGCTTATATCTGGAGCTCTACGGTACTACCCAGGCCCCACGTTGAAACATGGCGTTTCATTTGCACCTCTGTTAACTCTCTTTTTCTTTTTACACCTTCTTCACAAAGCTGTTTGTCACTAAGAAATTAAACAGACAGACCCTCAATCAACAAAACCACAAGGGCCGTCCCGAAATTAAAGGTATGATCTACCTGTGCTTGATTTCTGTAACCCTATTTTAACCAAACTTCTATTTGATCTCCATCTTTTATCTTATAATTGTACAAAGCTCGTGTCCCGTACAACATTTCTTCTGCCCCATATACATGTTCAGCTTCTATATCTTTATAGAACATCCTCACTTGAGACGTTTTACGGCCGACAGATTTTGCGAGTTTCCTTTTTAAATCTGCGGTTGTTTGTCGTAAATTGATCGTCATAATCCTCGTGTCTCTGTGTAAATCTCTGTCTTCGAAAACAACGGTCACAGATGCTTTCATGGAACATCCCAAATTGACGTCTGCAAGTCTTTGCAATACACCGTGAATAGCAACCAACTCCTCGTACCGTGACGGGCGGTCTTCCCTATCCATAAAATATCGAATAAACTTTCTCTCTGCATTTTCCCTTTCCGTCGGATCGATAGTACTACCGTTTAACTTTTTCATGTTGGGCACCCGAGATATAACAAAATGCCTTCCTTCATCTGCCGAGTGCTTGTTTAACAGAGGAATTCCAACCAATCTCACGTCCTCCAATAATGGAAATGCCCTCAAAGCATCAATATTTCTCCAATCACCAATATCAGTTTTGGAAAGACTTAACATATAAAGGTTTGGGAAAGCCGTACTGATATCGTCAACGTGAATGTCTTGCAAGGGGTTCTCACAAAAAATAAGTGACTTCAGGGATGGGAACGTAATGCCTATGTTCTTAAAACAATTTGATTCGCTGATACCATTGCTTGCGAAGTGGAGGCAACAAATAGATGGGAATTGGTAACCTGCAGCTGGAAAATGTCCATAGGCGTTTAGGCTGAGATGCAGTTCTTCACTGAAAGAAAGAAGGGAGATAGTGGAAATTAATATACATTTGACGTCATTGTACCACGTGCACAAACTCTTAAACGCTACCACATGGAACAACTGTAAAATGAGTAAGCTGTTACTATTCTAGTATCAAGTCAATGGACAAGATACTAGTAGCAAGAAGGCAATACGACCAACTTTTCATGTTTACTTCTTTCTATCTTTAGTTCGGTATTACTTATTCACAAGTACACCATGGCTGTTACTAAGAAAGAATGTAAATAAGTAATGACACTGACTCATAGCGTTAGCTACTATTTCAGAACATATTTGTATCAAAACCTATGATAATGTTTGCAATGCGTAAGGAAATTGTGACGTCACGATTTTGAAACTGTTCAAATTATGGGGGAAATACTCAATTTCCATGTTGTCCTAATAGTAAGAACGTCAATGACCAAAATTGACAGAGACGCCCTCAAAGTTTTAAATCTCTCTAACAAAACACTATTTGACGCTGGATCCGAACTTAAGGATCCAAGGAAAATTAACAGAGTTTTGACCAGAGATTTTAGAGATTCAAACGCCTGTAATTTAAACACCATATACACCACAGCTCTGGTGTTTTGGGAGACAGCCTACTCCAGGGTTACCTTACATATCTGGAATAAAATCGTACTATATCCAAAACTTTTGATTTGTGAGGTTATCACTTTAACTCCGCATTACTACCAGATACTGGCTCATCGTAAAATTTCCTATCTCCATACTCGATTCTACAAAATCAATGATATCGATTGATTTGGCATTACCGTTAAATCGCTTTCAGCATATGTTCCTTTGCATAATTGGTTTCTTCGACGATATAAAGAAAAATTGCGATTCTTCAATTTCAAAGGCTACGCCTGGACTTTTAAAATCGTTTTGGTGTTTTCTTCGTATTATGCTTATAAATTTCACGAGAACGTATTGAGTGAAAGATAAAAAAACCCAACAAAATGTATTTTAAGTTTTGAAAAGATTATAGAGTAATAGAGAACATATCACAGACGGGATTTGAACCCGTGACGACACGCAATTTCACTAAATGAGCTAAGTAAACTCCTTTGCTAGCATTCTCCATCTCTCAAATCGTCACATCAGCTTCCTGCCCACTAATGACGGAAACGAACATCCAGCTCTCACAATCTTTTATCACAAGTCTCCGTAGCATTTGATCTGATTATGAAAGGACAGCTATCCGTCCTATCAACATGTCCAAAGCCCATTAAATGTTGCAAGGTATCATCCACAAGAGACAATTTGAAATGTTAACTTTTTGAGTTGTTATTTACAAATGGGCGGCAAACAACAGTCGGGAGGGGTAATGGTCCTCCATCGTTGGTATTTAACCGACCCCGTTTGGATGGAAGGCTGAGTATACCTTGGCACCACTACGTCGAATTGGAAAAAAAGTCGATAAATTTTGTAGAAAACGTCAGGTACCACGGGGCCATCATGCCCTTTGATGAAATCATACCTCCACAAACATAAGTAAAGAAATGTAGACTGGATTTTTGTGAGAATGAAATAAAAAAAAATATTATAAATAAAGATAGCCTAAGGGCATGTGCATGACCTCTTTGAAAATTATCCTATTTCAGCATAAATATTTGACAAGAGTCGCCAGCGTCGCCAACTGGATGCAAAACTGTGACCCAAAACAAGAAAAACACTTCAAATAAGCATAAGTAAATCAAAGGTTATACATTTTTGACAACTGTGAAGGCCAACGATCTGTTGCCGTGTCCATATTGAACACTTATCAAGGAGCAACCAGGAGTGGTGAGGTGGTTTATTACTATTTTGAGTGCGAGAAAGAACATAACCAAGAGGGCTTAGAGCCTAATTGCTATTGATACTAAGCCCATACACGACTCGTAAAAGATACTGTAATACACAAAACGTCGCAGAGGATATCGTTGGAAATTAAGTAAACTGTTGATTCGTGTATTCGTTTGATCTCTTATTTTACTGCTAAAGACACGAGATACACCTTTGGGTCCTTGACTATGGTTGCCCATGACTTGGGCGATGACAACGTCTTCGACCACTATGACTCCTATCATAACTGCATAATCTAATACCAGATCTACAGAAGCGATGGCGAGCTTGGCATATCAAAGGCGTTACTCCGAGAGGGCGTTAGCGAGACTTTTCTAAGATAGGTATTTCTGTCTCGAAAAGTAGTGCTTCTACGAAAATAGAGCTTTTAACATTGCTGCACCAATCCTTTGGAACTCGCTACCAAATCAGATGAAGAATGCGACAACTGTGCGTAGTCTCAAAACGTATTTTTTTACCAATCATTTTAATTTAATAAGAAATATTGCTTTATAAGGTTGACTTACTGTAAAGCGCTTAGTGACAATTCGTGATAAGCGCTATATAAGTCTTATTATTATTACTACCAGTCTTCATTATATCTCCCCAGGCATCCCGATCAGTGGCGAGACTTTTCAAGACCTTTAGGCATAATGACACACGTTTAAATTTCTTCGCATCTGATCTTCCTGACCGTTTCTTTCGACAACCGTAAGGGCGCTGTCAGTCATGCAGCTTCCCATCGGAGACCGATTTCGATAAACGAGTATCTGGAATCTCAAATACCGGGACGGTATTGCAGTTTCTACACTATTCGAGCCAGTTCGACGTAAAACGAATGTAGGATGCTCTAAGCGAGTAACTTTCAAATAGTTACCATTGATTCTCTGCAGGGATATCGTTCAAGCTAATTCACATGATGATAGTAAGGAGCCCATGCTTACGAGTCGTATTAAAGGGTGGACACGCTGACAGCTTGGGAGACAGTAATCTCAGTGCTTAGATGGAAAATCTGATACTAGAAACAAGACATAATATATAAAAACCTGCAAAGGCAGGTTGCGCACGAGAGTTTATCTCCTGAACGATGGCTCCTGTGTTCGAGTGATACGCTACCGAGAGACTTGCAAACGGAGAGGAAAGGGAAAGGCGTATGTCAACAAAACAAAGTATTTCCTGACCGAAAAATCTTCAAAGACTTCTATGGGCAATAAACTGTGCGAGGGTTCATTTTCTACGAGGTTGAAAGGGCGACGGGGAACTTCCACTTTTTCTGTCATAGATCATATCATTTCTAAGATTATATCTGGCTAAGTCTTCCATAGTCTTCTTCCTTCATATGTTCTTAGGTCTGCCTCTGGTCGTCGGCCGGGCACCATAAAGATACAATTTATTCCTATCTGACTGTCCGACTTCTTCTCTCAACATGCCCTAACCATCGCAGTCTTCTCTCCTGTAGCAAATCGCCAATCTCTGCGATGCAAACACTGTCCCTCCACGTGACTCAAGCCATGTAGCACAGCATTTCCTGTCATAACTCCTAACTCCTTTTCTTCACTCCTTCTGTCAGAACTCAGGTCTCACAGGGTTATGTGATCCAGCATCTATTTAAAGGTTCATAAATGATCGGACTCGAGGATACTGTCCTCGATTTTAGCCTACTAAGGTTAAAGAGATTTACATCATACTGTCCTCAGGGCAGAAGTGTTATGATAAGAAGACAAAAGCTGAACAAGACTGCGCCCTATATACAACCGTGCTTGACTCCAGATTGAATTCCACAAGGATTCAATGGACACACCAAACACTAAACGTAGGAGAAATGCATTCACGAATCAGCATTGAAACCCCACAATAATCCAGTCGGCAAAATGACAGCAAAGTTGGTGGAGGAGAATCTTACTTGATATTTTCTTACTATATCTAGACGAAAGATTTCCGCACTGTCTTACAAATTTTATAATTACGACAATAATTGTTATAATTATAATACCTTCCTCAGTACTGGTCTTACCTGCATAAAAGGACTTTTCAAATGACTGTAAATGACTTGTAACTGACGCATTGAATATATATTTGTACGATTATCTGAATGACTTGTAAGTGAATCAGTAAGAACATAATTGTATGTAGATCTCCAGGATGCATGTATTCACATCAAGAAAAAGCAAAAATAATATCAAATGAAATATAAGTAACATTTGTAAAGAAGGCTCACCATGGATGACCATACATACCTTGGGATAATACTAAGGATATCAAAAACAATTTCCATGGGTGTAAATGTGTTATTTAAGATCAGTCGTTTCACTTTTGGAATTACACTGTTTCCCACTATTTTGCTTATTTCATCCTTGTTAAAAATTGGCTGAAGAGGATTTAAGCTTAAGTTGAGAAATGACAGGTTTGGCATCTGGGAAATGACTTTGAAAACCTTAAAAAGAGATAATAAAACAAACATCTAAAAATAGTCAATAATTACCACATTAAGGTACCAATACATAACTGTCTTCCACAGCAAATATATTGTGGTAGGGGAACTACTAGTAAAATTACCTACTAAACATTCATGAAAGAGTTTTTAAAAGTAAATGTGTGACCTTTTGTATCCAAATTAATAAAATCAGATACTTTCTAAGGTAAAAAATTTGAACACAACTTCTCATCTACTAAAAAGCACAGTGTGTTTCTACTGAGCTCTTCTGCATATTTTAATGCCTTTGTACGCCTGTTGGTTCCACTTCATGATCCCTCCTGCAATTCTGATTTTACACTAAATATCAGCACTCTAAGCAATAAAATTTAATATATATTTCACAAGTTCATATTTTATCATACATGGTATATATGGAGAGATAGATATATAGGTATATAAAAACACTAAAAATGTCCTGAGGCTAGCTACAAACTTTTAGTCTTATAACCTTTTTTAAGTACACAGTTGATGAAACCATAAATACCCTAATACAAGGAAAGAAATGCTACATAAGCATGGTAAAATTCAATTAAACAACAAAATTACTACAAGCTGATCATAGGTTATGTCCTCAAAGAAATAGGTATATGTATATTTTGACATATGACACAAATATTCACACATAAAATTTGAATTCTGCAAAAGCCAGAGCCTAATCACTGTCAACCACTGAATAAATAATGTTTTGTCAGAAGCCTACCTCAGTCCAGCATTTAAAGTCATTTCCAGAAAGATCCAATTCCACAACATGGGGACAAAACTCACTGATCTCACCTGGCTTACCAGAATGACATATATTTAGGCCATCAAGTGTAAGAAATTGCTGCCCCAAAAAAGAGTGGAGTCTGGAATACGCATCTGTAAAATTGAAATCAAATGTCAATGAAAATTATCAGGTACATGTGCAACACATTAAATAAAAATTTTGGAATATCTTTGAACATTACCTTTAGCCATATCTTGAAAAGGATGAAATGCTACCATAAACCAAGGTGTTTATTTGATTTTGAGGAGCTGAACTTGCTAAGTCTGAAGAAAGAAAACTGCTCCCAAATTCTTGCAAAGGCAAAGACTTTTATTATTGTAGCTTATATGTATGTAGGGGTTGCATACTCTCTGGAAAAGAATTTTGTTTATGATTCTGTTTAGCTAGGTATTATGACTCTGCATATATACATTTACAGATAAAATAGCCTGTGTTCTAATGAACATCACAGGATAGTATGTGAAACCTGAGGTACTTATAATTAACTTTTCCTTTTAAACTCTTCTTTAGTAGTATTAGTGTTTTGCTCCCCGTATTGTCAACTTAACTATTGCACTATTTTGTGCTGTGGTTGAGATGTTGTTTTTGGTGTGAGAGGTCCTGGGTCCAATCACTGCCAGCATTCATGTCTACTTAGTTGATATATATATACTCAAAAAGCCAGCATCCTCCTATACATATAAATATTATATAATACTCATAAAAATACACAATATCTTTGATGTTTCGATGTTATCTTTTTCAAAATTTTACTTTTTGAAAAAGATAACATCGAAACCTCAAAGATATTGTGTATTTTTATGAGTGTTATATATATATATATATATAAATTATATCTGCGAGTGTCTTTGTCTCTGTTTGTTTAGTACTTACAGATTGATCACATTTGTAAATAAATTTTGTATATTCTTTAGGGCTTGCTATTTTATATTCCTTTTCCGAATGATATGGCAAGTGTCATACCACATAGAGAATGTTTGATAACCTCTTGAAACCATGCACTGTGTTCTGTTTTAATGCTTTGTAAAATTTTGGACTATAAATTTATATATCTTAATAGTCCAAAAGAACCATATAGAAAAACCAGATTGATCCTTGACACGCTTAGTAATAGTCAAAGCAATAACTTACAGGTTATACTTAACTATTTTTATCTTGTTTCAGGTGGCAATGGGAAATTTTAAGACCAATAACACCTTTACTTCCACTAAGATACTGAGAGTTTATTGTGTGTTAGCACCAGAGGCAATGCTGAGCGGCAGCTAACTTAGGGACAAGGAACACACACACTACAGCGACGACCCAGATTGTTTTAGTTCCATGTCCATTTTTGTCGTTTACTTACCAAAACGTACACTATGCCGTTCCAAGTAAGTCGTGCTATTGTTAGGCTAAGTCATTAACATTGGATTATGTCACTCGATTGAATTCCAATGAGACTAAATTCCACGTGGGTTAACCATAATAATCTATAAAGATCTCAGTAATTCTGATCATCTATTAAGGAAACAAAGACATCAATATTTTTTATGAAATATGTAAAATGGCTTGGTTGCCAGCGATCACATTGTAAAGTACGGCGACGTTCCACTTGGCAATGATTTCATACCGGTCGTGGGTCAAGTTTTAAAATGCTGGAAATCTCTCCATCACGCAAGCAATTTTTTTACCGATGCAGCAATAGCTATTATCCCTGTCATCATTTACGGTATGATGGAAAGAGTTGATAACCTGACACTCGAACTTCAGAGCAGCACGAAGTAGACCTTTTGTTCTATTTATAGAAAACAAATGTATGGAGCACTAAGCAAAACAAAACTCGCATGCACCTAGCATGTTCAAAATAATTTAACTATGAACCACTTACTTAAGTTCCGAACACCAATCTATCAGTTCATATGCTACAACACCGAGCTTCAAGCAAATCATAACATGTAAATAGAAACAATCAAGACAACTGACCTCGTCTGTTTTGTGGAATGAGAATACTATCTAACTCATCCCCGTCATCGCTATCATCAAATTTTGCTCGGACTGCCTCCACTACACTCTTTCCATTGTTGCTCAGATCTACAGTCATGGTGCTTCTCTTGCAGCAGGAGCATCAATACTTCGTGTGTAAGAAAGAATTATCGCTACAGATATGCTATATGGAATTTGGAAAGTCAAATACACTGAGCTCAACAAAAATATGAAAGGTTTTGTCGCCGAACATAAATAATAGCACGTGACTCTTGCCTATGTTTGTCAGTGGCTCAAATAAAAAGCGGGATATTTGATTTTGCTTGATATTGCTGATTACAACTATCCCCAGATCTCATGGATGCCAACATGGCTACTTCGTGGCTATCAGACATTCTATCAAGCCCTATCGGCGCGCGAGTTTGCTTCTATCCGACCGTCTTCTGGGGAGTTATCATTGAATATCTTGGGTGGAGACCTCGTTATCATCGTATAAATTCTATTGTTTTGCTTGGAGGACTTCCATTCAGTTCAACTGCAAAAAAGGTAAGGCCAAACCTTCCATGCCACTAGCAGTTTTAGAGAATGACGTCACCTTTTAGATTTTGCTGTCCACATCACATTGCATGTTTTGTTACTATGCAACGCACATGGGTCCTTCTTTTTTGATTTAACCCGTGTTTTTGGATATTGAATATGTTCTTGATTTTCATGGCCAATCCGGTGTCCTGTTTCAGAGATATTTTTAAGAGCCTAGAGGTACGGTATGTTTTAGGGAACTGCGCTGCACCTACTGGTCACTCATGTATATTATCGTGCTATAAAAATGGCATTCCACAACGATAAAAGCGAATAAAATTGGCTACTAAAGCATAAAATTCAAGTTCGGATGAACTGTAAGATGATGCCCTTGTCACATCCGTACCGGTACTGTTTGGACGGTTCTGCGCTGTTCAAGTTCCCCTACCTCCTCATTTCTTCTGCGATCAGGCATACCGGTATTATATATGAGGCATGGGGGATCCGATTCACTGTAATGGGTGGGTCCTAGGTAGTGGCCCTAAATAGTTTTCATAAATCCTTTAACGAAAAAAAGGGGGGGGAGCGCTGAGGGAAAGTCGCAATGAAAAAATCAGCAGGAATCCTATCATAGGCTAATATTACAAAGCTCATTCTTTACCCAAATATTTTCAGTTCTTGATTTAGGAAGCTGTTAATAAACTCTTGGTGTGTTAAAAACCTTTGTTAGCGACAGAATGGCATTAGATATGAAATTAGGTGGCAAATTTACTAAAGCAGATTTACAACAAATGCAAATGTTTTTTAGAAAGAGGAAGTTGTTTAAATATATGGTGTTGGGAACTTTATATGGTTTCCTCTGTATGGGTTTGGATTAAAATCAGATGATATTGGGGTGCTGTTTTTTGAAAGATGTAATCAGACACATACAGGCTGTCCTAGCCTAGTAGATCAGCTCCTGGCCTTCCGATCAAGAGGTTCAATAGGGTCTGGGTTCAATCCCAGGAAGGCCCATCAGTGATGTCAGGGAGGGCATCCAGTTTTAAAATGCTATATGCTCCAGTAGGCCTAACACATCCCACAAAAATGGCCATGTCTCACGTCATGAAAAATGAGAGATAAGAGATGTTAAAAGGATAAAAAATACATCTGTGCATAGGATAGTAGGCAGTTGGTAATGCTAGGAAAGGAGTAAGTAGCACATAAATGGGTGAAATACAGAGTTTTAAGTTTGTTTAGTCCTAAGGTAGTTTTAAAATATTGACCAGTTATTTTCCAGAGAATAGGGGCAAAAGGAAGCTCCCATTGTTTTTAGACTGGGCTTCTATATACCCACTTTTAAATCTTCACCTCCTTCACATTTTAAAAAGGGGAGCTAAAAGTTAATTTTGGTGATAACACAGGGGATAACAGAAGCACTTTTATGTCACATTGTTGAGACATTTTCAAAGTACAGTGCTAAAATATACATGTATTTTTATCAGCTAGTTGATAAAACACTATTGAATGTATGTTAATTCATTTTCAGTAAAATATGCACATAAAGGTAAAATACTTAAAAATACTTACTTACTTACTCATCGGTTTTACTTCCCTTTCTTCCCCGTGTCCGAGGGGTTGGAAGTTCTGCCATGTCATCCAGGTCTGATATTTACACACCACCACTTCGATCCATAGCTCGTTCAGCTTTGAGGCCAGTGCTTTTCAGGTCTTCATTGATGCAGTCGGTCCATCTTTTCCGTGG
>JAAAKL020006242.1:0-18254 GCA_010016065.2 Carybdea cf. marsupialis auct. non (Linnaeus, 1758)
ATTCTATGCCATGCTATACTGTGATATATAATAATAAACTACTTTGACTATATTATAGTATATTACAATAAACAGTAGTTCATTACCTTGGAGTAAGCAATCATTGATTGTTACTTCATTTCTTTTAGGAATGGAAAAATCCGCTACTTGTATGGACGCCATCAGAATATGGAGGTGTTCAGGAGTTAATTGTCTCCCAATCAAAAATATGGATACCGAAGTTGCATTTGTTTAATGAGTAAGAATACTATATGTATTCTTGATAAAGATTTATGATTAATAAATGGGATGTAGGATTGATAAATGGGATGTAGGATTGATTAATGGGATTTAGGATTAATATAGGATGTTGGATTGATAAATGGGATTTAGGATTGATCAATGAGATTTACGATTGATAAATGAGATTTCGACCACACACAAGTTTGGAATCAGGAAGGCACGAGAATGTATGAGAAAAACCGGTAGTGTGGCAATTGAAGTGTTGATACGTACATGAAAATGATCTACCAGGCGATAAGATATTAGTGAGAAGGCTATTGGCGGGGCTAACGATCTTACTACTCTGCTAGATTCGTGTTCTTCTTTACTATATTTTAACTTATCATCATGATCATCTAACTTCTCAAATTCTCTGGGGTGGTACTTATTTGCAAAGGGATAGCAAAGCAAGCTTTCCTATCGATAAATTGATGCCACTTAGATCATGATGCAATGATACTATTTAATTGATTTTACATAAAGTATTGTTACATAATATGACGTGTCCTGAGGCAGGGTGACTCTACTTTAAGCTAGCATAAGAGAATCCACGACGGCTTTACCAAGCTGAGCGCATTTCCGGATCAAAGAATGACACTAAGACTGATGTTTAAAATACTAACATTAGACAAGAAATCAGTCTAAACGGAAAAGTAGCACTAAATTGTATAAAGTATAGGTGGTACTCTGATGAAGACCGGCTTGACCGGTCGAAATATAAGTCACCACTTATGCTTTATACAATTTAGTGCTACTTTTCCTTTTAGACTGATTTCTTGTCTAATGTTTAATGACTCTATTTTAACATTTCTTGAGTCAAATGGATTCAAGTACTTGTCTTAACTATAGCAAGGTGTAACAATGTGTGGTGGCAATCATATGTCAATGAGATCAGATGATTTTCCCTATTAAAGGCAAGAAAACGTTCACCACAACAAAAAAAACTTTTATCTATTAACAAGGCTCTACTTGATGTTGATTTATACGTAACATACTCCTACAATTTTCCAAGATTTAGCTTTTTTTAAAAACTTGATCCTTCTGTTTCGTCCATATTCTGAGGCGTAAGAAAACGTGCATTTCAGATACTGATAAGATTGAAAAATGATTTCACAATTTGTCACTTGTACCATGAAAAAAAGGATCTACGTCTTATCTGTTATCTTCTTTGTAATCTATATTTGTACTTTCGTCTTTTCACCAACAGAGCAAGTGATCCTGGGAAGGATAGTCAAAGTAAAAACCTAGAATCAATGATGGTATCCATTACTCACGATGGGAATTGCTCCTTGACTTATGCGACCTTCTATAAAAGCATTTGTGCCATAGATGTGACTTTCTTTCCATTTGATTCTCAATTCTGTAATCAAGAATTTGGGTCTTGGAGTCAGGATGCAAAGCTGTTAAAAGTTCATGTTGGAGAGGCTGATGCGATTGGAGATCGAAATGAATACGAGGAAAATGGGGAATGGGAACTAAGTTCGGCTATATTAGAGCAAGATGTGGTAGGAATAATTTCCAATCCCTTTGAGTACTGTTGATGAATACTTTGCCAATTTTATACATGGTTAAAGACAAGTATTCATATTCACACATACATAATATATGTAGTGAGAGATATTTGACAGTTGTTTAAATTTCAATATGTTTTGATGCATTTTGTGTGACCATTTCTACCCAAAGTTTTGTTTTAACTTAATTTCCTCTGCAAAATACACAGACGCATTTTTATTTTCTTCCGCAGGTATATAATTTAAGTGGCAAAGAATCACACTTACCACCTTCCCTTTTATTTTTCAAATTCTTTTTGCAAAGGTTTTAACCCTGTTTTTCTTTAAACGAATGTTGCCTTCAATTGACAATATCTGATGTGAACTGTTCAAGTATTAGGCAGCAAATTTTTTTTTTTCAAAAACGACTACAAGCATTTTAAAATCCAATCTCCTTCATCAAAAACTCGCTCCCATGTTTCGTTGGAAAGGGAATCACAACAAATGTGGGGAGTGTAAAACTGCGCATTCTAGGCTGTTTGATATATTTTCTGCTCTTTGACCTCATGTTTAGAATGTGATGTTGCTAGTTGTGTTCCGATGATATAGGGATCCTTCCATATCTAGAGAAATGTTTTCAGACATTGTGCAAGAGGGTAGGAATCTCTTGCCTTAAGAAATCATAGCAGCTTTTGCATAGGACAGCTCGCTTCAAGATATCCGACTCAGAAATCTAAGCGTGCATGCATCTAAGGTCTAATTTACAAGTCGGTGCTCAGCCTCCTCCTTCAATAGAAGCAAGACCTAATTTTACCCAAAGGATTTTCTTGTATAGAGAAAGTTTCACTTTATGTAACATCCCTTGTTCTTATTATTTCCTTGCTTATTTTGGTCTGTATCTAGTGGTGTTATTGGGGTTTTTTCGTGCTGCAATATTTAATTTTAAGCTTGATCCTTTTGCGGGTTTACAAACCTTGCTTCTCCTTTCCCCTGGCTCTACGTATTTACTTTCCTCTCTAGGTATATAATATTTACCAACCTTTCAAATCAATGGCGAACAAAGCTTCGAGCAAACACGATCGCATTTTTAATGAAACAAAGTAAACACAATTTTCTAGGTTAAGGAGCGGAGATTTAATTAAATTTTCCGATATTAAAGGTTCGTTCTTACTGGCAACGTTTCAATATTTCCTTTGCAAATTTTTGACATTTTTATGTAAAGAGAGGTTTGGATGGAAAGTGTTTTTGGAGTCATTGACATTAGGGATTCTCAACACTGATGTTCAACGCTCAGTCTTTCTCACTTTAACCTAGCCGATAAGAATTAATAAAATCTGTTTTGAATTGGTATAAATTGTATCGATGATTTCTTTTATGATAAAATGCTTTTAAAAGACTCGGAAAGTTCTACGACATAAGAGAGATTTGAAGGAAAGGTTAAAAATTCCGCTTGTTAACATGGCAAGTTGTCTTGTCTGACCATGTTTCTAAAACTTTTAAAGCTGTCGTCAACAAAAAAAATCTGGCGCAGGAACCCCACCGCATAGGAATAATGAACAACAGTCTGAGATTTTAATGGTGAAGGTACCAGTTTGAAACCTGACACAAGTAAGAGTTGAACTCTAGCGACAACTTGGTTTTTTGAGTTGTGAAATTGGCCTCCATGTAAAGTTGTTTGATCTGCAGAAGCTGCCTAGCCAAAATATCAATGTTTTAAAAGCTAAGACATGTGGAGAGTTGAAGGAACTTCTTGGTACATAGCCATTAGTAAAGTAGTTTGGATGGGAAGTAAATGGTGACCAGATAGTTGCAATCTTCATAGGTATGTGGTCGTTATTAGGTCTAATGTCAGCATCGAGCCATGTAAATTACATATTACTTAAATTTACTCAATCGCTTTTGAGTGTTACTCCAGCACACAAAAACAAGACAGTTAATTTGCACATAATCTTAGTTGATAAAGCATTTTCATTATGGTGAACCAAAAGCACTTGAGATGAATCGTGCAATTGACATCGGCAACCGTATATAAGCTCAGTCAGAAATACAATGAAAATAGGCTCAAATTAAACAAGTGTCGGTAAAATATGCTAGTCGATCGCGTTGTATGCTAAAAGGTGCTTCGAAGGTCGATGTAATATTCGAATTTCCAACTTTCGAATGCCTAATTACATTGTCACAGATAAATACCGTATTGATGAGAAGATGTTTGTGATTGCAATGATTCTAATTTAAATTATGAAGTTGTCAAAGGGTGCCGTTTAATGTGTCTCAGATAACTTCAGCAATAAATCAGGTCCTATTTACTGTGCATTCACACCTCATTAGGCTGATTCATTTTTCTTCCTGGACATCGATTCGTCTTTTCATATTGTCTTTTTATTCTTACAGAAAGGAGTATACGTTTAGTAAGCTTTATCGTTCTTTGTTAAAACAGATTACCGTTACACCCTTTGCCTTTTAAAATAATCTCGACATTTATCGAGCTGAAATTTCAGCTTAGTTGGACACTTTGAAAGGTGAAATCGAGCGTTGTGAAGTAAAATGAGATGTTAAAATTTATCGACCGGGTCCACTATACACGTTTGTTGTTCTGAATATACCCCTTTAGACAAGGGTTCAGGATAACTTTGGACAGGATGTTACTCCCTAGTTGCTATGTAAGTGCATGTGTAAATGCATGTGCATGTGTAAAGGTAGTTGTATGTGTAAATGCATGTGCATCTGTAAAGGTAGTTGTATGTGTAAATGCATGTGCATGTGTAAAGGTAGTTGTATGTGTAAATGCATGTGCATGTGTAAATGCAGTTGTATGTGTTAATGCATGTGCATGTGTAAATGCAGTTGTATGTGTTAATGCATGTGCATGTGTAAATGCAGTTGTATGTGTAAATGCATGTGCATGTGTAAATGCAGTTGTATGTGTAAATGCATGTGCATGTGTAAAGGTAGTTGTATGTGTAAATGCATGTGTAAAGGTAGTTGTATGTGTAAATGCATGTGCATGTGTAAATGCAGTTGTATGTGTAAATGCATGTGCATGTGTAAATGCATGTGCATGTGTAAATGCATGTGCATGTGTAAATGCAGCTACATGTGTAAATTCAGGTGCCTGTGTAAAGGCATGTACACTGCTATTTGCTTTCCTTACGATATTATCAATCTTGTAAATGTTATGCAGTGTCCAGATTAACTTTGGGATTGGACTCCTCACTGATCTTCGATTTGCTACGTTGGATGAGATGATCAGATGAGATCATTTTCGATGGCAGGCTCTGGCCGTTTAAAGTAATTGACCACCATTCTGCAGTTTTTTAGGGGACAACCCAATATCCCGAACAAAGTCCCACCTTTCCAATTCCACTACCATTTCCCTCCCCCCCCCTTCGGAAATTCCTGTGACCGGCATTGAACCTAAAATAAAGTGTAATAATGGTTTATTAACAGTTTACATTTCTTGCCTTTTGTTGAATGTGTAACATACAATGAGAACTAAAGATTTTCTATTTTTGTTTCAAACTTTAGGTCAAGTACAGACTCAACCCCCGTCCCCATAGCATCGTGCGGCTAAAATGCAAACTTTTACGCAAATATTTTTTCTACATGATGAACCTTGTAGTTCCGTGCGCTCTGATTGCCTGCATGATATTTCTTGTTTTCCTGTTACCACCGAAGTCTGGAGAACGAATCAGTCTTGGAATAACGGTCTTATTATCAATGGCAATCTTCCAAGAATTGTCCTCCGAAAAATTACCAAGCAGTTCTGACAATTTTCCGTTGTTAGGTAAGGCGGGTAAGGTTACCTTAACTTTTTTATTTGAAAGGCACTCTCTCACTTAAGGAATTTGGAGGAATAATGCTCAGCACCTCACTATTATATGATAGATTATGTACTTAGTTGTTCAGGTTGCTAGGATATCAGAAATGATAGTATACTAGTGATCCACGAATCGTCAATGCCGATAATGTAGCACGTGAAAAACTCTTGATGATACCTTCACTTAGTTTCTTCAGTAATTATAATATACGACTTCTACATAAAACATTTACTTCCTCCGTATAAATGCTGATCTTTTTCTACATTGCTGTGTTGTATGCTTTGCCAAATACAAACACATCATACGATATAATGCAAACATTCACACACAAACCTAATGCCATGGTCTAACGTGAAAACGTTCACACACAAACACTGACAAACACAAACAACAAGAGACATAAACAATGCTTCATGTCTATCAACATTCAGCAGCATTGACATCCACGAATAAGCACATCCAGAAACAAAGCACGGTGCATTTGTATTTTTGAGTGCCATGAGGACTTTGGGGAGAGATACATATTGAGGTGTCAGATGAAAGGTTTGCATTCACAGAGATACCAAGTGTCCTTTTGATCTTCGATAAAAAATGACCATAACATTTCAGATCAATGCGCTGTGCTATCAACATTCTACGAAGAAGTCAATGCCCTTGAAATAGAAATTGGTAATTCCCTTTCACCAAAATCTTGATTGCTGTTGAAGTTTGGCATCAGGCCCGTTGAACCCATAGATAAGCTATTTCTAATCTTTAAAAGCCGTGGATTGAATAGTAGTAGGAAAGAATTGAATTGTGGTGAGAGATAATGTATAGATATAGTCGATCCAATGTGAGATAAATCTACATACACCCTTAAAGGAAGAGTGCTAGGATTAAGGGACTTATTGAAGAAAGGAGATTGAAATAGAAATACCTTTTAATAATTTAAGTCAAATGGTATCATCAAATGGCACTGGCAATTGCGTTGAGGTCCTGCAAGTCTCACTGCCGATTATCACCTCTTGGAATGTTGGCAATCGAATAATACAAATACCTTAAAAACCATCGGTATTACAATGCTTGAAGATCATCCAAGTTGACATGTTAATACTACCATATATTTGAAAGTAATTTCTGAAAATGATGCCTCAGATGATACTCTTTAAAAATGTTGGGACGCAGTTAACGGGCTCGCTATTCACTAAGTTTTGTTAGTGCAGTGCTTCCTCTCTCTCAAAGGATTTGTAATTTACAATAAAAAATATTCATGAGTTGAACAACTGAAAACTGCAGACATGCTATGTACACACTTGCTTAGAGGCATTAGCTACGAAATGTTTATTTAACCTCTACAAATGTAGATGATTAACCTTCAAACTAGAAACGGTATCTCATTTTCTTGAGGATTTTTTAAAAAAAGTACTGTTATCAGAACAGGCCCGAAGCAAGGGGGGGGAGGGGAATACGCTCTCCTTGTGAAGTATTTTAGCTTATTTCGCCCTCCTGGAATAGTATGGCATGCAAATAAAGTTTATACAAAAAGGAAGTAAATCTCCCCACGAGCAAGCAAAAGCTATTATCTTTGTATCTACATGTTTTAAATTTACATGTATATGCCAATCAAACTCCATGTTTTTTTGTTTTAAAAACATTCACACACCCTTAGGTAGCCTGCTAGAAAAAAGTTCCTCCCCCCTTTAAAATTATACTTTATGCCCCCCTTCCCTGTCCAGTGTGATATATTCCAGCTTCGGCTCTGAATATAAAGAGTAGTAGATTTTAACACTCACGATGAGGTCCAAGCTCATTCAGAAGTTGAAAAGTACTTAATCACCATACAAAAATCCGAAGTTGGAATAGCGTTGGTTATCAACACTTGAACTTAGTCTTTTCTTGATTTTACAGATTTTCAAGGTTAAAAGAACGCAAGGAGCTATTCCATATCGAATTTACACGATTGTGGTAAAAAGAGGCTAATGTAAACGCTGGTGTCAAAATATATTTTTGTGTTGTTTTTTGGATGACTCTTCGTACAAAGAAATTATGACGCAATCATTAGCAAATTTTCCAAAACTAGTGGACAAGTCATTTATGAGCCGTAGGACTACTTCCCTTTCCACTTCCCCGGTTGGGATGTTTTTAAAAGTTTATTCTTTGAAATCAGCTTATTTTATCAATGCAATCGTGCAACATTTCAATGGAGGTTGTTGTTAATTCCAGATGACCAATCTGCCTCAAATTGATATTTCCAGCCTGTTAAATTTCTCATTCAAGAATAACAAGATACACCCCACTGTGTACAGGGGAATGATCTGTACAAGCAAAGAGTGCTTTAATCCTTCTTACCTCTTGGCGGCAAAGACTTGAAACTCCAGGAAAGTGCTAATTATGACCATCTCTGCCTGTTAATTTCTGCAAACTTCATCTATTAAAGAGCCTCTCAAGGCTTTATCCACAGTTGTGAAACTCTTGTCACCTGTTCTCAAAGCATCCTACTGATTCCCCTCTGAATGAAATTGAAGGCATCAACTGCGATGTAAAAACATGGTAGATCATTGTAAATATTTTTGAGAACTTTTAGCCTCGTTTTGGTGGTACCCAAAAGAGACTGATATCTATCTGAGAGGAAACTGAGACGAGCATCGCTTTGAGGACCGACAAGAAGAGATAATTCCTCTAGCATTCAGAGGAAGACACGCTTTAACCCTATTAGCTTCCTGAACACCGTCCGCAGAGGATCCTTTGGGATTTTGCTTAAGCGTGCTATTTTCAATGATGTATCGGCCGTCTCTTAATACCTTAGAGACAGCACCGGTTGCTGGCTGACTAATCCCTAAACGATAACACAAGAACTACCTCCCTCCTGCTCCGTTAGACCTCTAAATCCATTAGTGAAATGTTTTCATCTTTGTTGCAAGTATATCAGAAATCGCAAACTTTCTCATTTCTGCCTCATTTAGTGATTTTACCGATTGATGGATGCAATTGAAAAGTAGAGGTTGTAAACGAAGTTGCGAGATTATCGAGTGTACAGAGAGAGTGTTTTTTCAGAGTAGACTGTTCGTATCAACATTGTAATGCATGCACTATTAACTATGGCTATAGTCTATATGAGCCATATTACTGCCATGTGTTTTGTGTCATGCATTCTTACGCGTTAACATACCGTATGTCAATAATTTGATGCTACTATTCCAATACAATTCCCTTACAATATCCAATGTTTACGACCTGATTCTTGAACTTACATCCTTTTAAAGATCCATAGCACAAACATTTCTTGTTTGCACATCACACTCTCATTTCCAAACATAAACATCGTTCACAAATACTCAGAATAATGTAAATGCTCAGACATACACCACCAAACGTGGTCCGATATGACCTTAACGTTGAACTGTGCAGGTCACCCACTTATACCATTTTCATATACCCCGAGAAGTACGGAAGCATTAATTTTGCTGTAGTAGCAAGATGTGACACCTCATTATCATTGCTTTCTACAGGATGCGACTCTACTGGAAGATCTGCCTTCTGGCGATACTACGCAACGCTCCCTGTAGAAGAAGAGACTTTCTGCTGGAGAGCATTATATATCAGGAAACCATCTACTTGTGTTTCAGTTCAGGTTTTGGGACGACTAACATTTATGGCGGGAAATATGAACTCGCTTTCAATGTTCACATAGTAGTCCCTAGCAACAAATTATTTCTATCTATCATTTCCAAATTATGTGCAAGTAAATATTTTATCGCTTTCCTACAAGTACTAAGACAACTACTAAATCTACAGCATAAAATAGCATCTATCACTCATCTAATATTTTGATAATCTATAAACCTGGTAATCTTTCTTTCATTTTGATTATGTTTAACTTTCTAAGCTTGCGTTTTCAAATATAGGCCATATCACTATTAGGTTAACCTTGATCTCAGCTTTCCTTCCTCACAATATCAGAGAGTATAGTTCATCCTTGTAACAATAAATAATTTTTCCTTTCCGAGGGTTACCAGGAAGCCTTGCCCCAACATTTGAGTAGACAGTCTCGTCATTTGTTTGCTATCAATCTACTTCATTTAAACTGATCGAATACCGTTGGCTCTAACTACAACTTTTAACAATAACATAAATATCGACCGATCAGAGCACTGGAATTAATGTGGACCTTACATATAGCAGTTATATCAAGTATATCATCTTCACCAACTATACCATTTTTACCTATCTAGAGCATCTACTCAACCTATACCAGTTATACCATCTATACCACCTATACCAGTTATACCGTCTATGCCAACTATACCAATTATACCATCTATACCACCTATATCGACTACACCGTATATGCCACCTATACCAGTTATACCAACTATATCAACTACACCGTATATACCACCTATACCAGTTATACCGACTATGCCAACTATACCAATTATACCATCTATACCACCTATACCAGTTATACCATCTATACCACCTATATCAACTACTCCGTATATACCACCTCTACCAGTTACACCAACTATGCCAACTATACAAGCTTTACCAAATATATCATCTGTGCCATCTATACCAGTTGTACCATCTTACCATCTATACCAGTTGTACCATCTACACCATCTCTGCCACCTATACCACTTATACCAACTATGCCAACTATACCAATTATACCATCTATACCACCTATACCAGTTATATCACTTATACAATCTTTACCAAACACACCATCTGTACCATCTATACCATCCACACCAGTTATACCTATTATCCCATCCATATCAACTTTACCATCAATACCATACAACATTTAAACGAACTGTCCTATGACGTATACGGATGCCGCAATATGACCGTATTCCTCGTATCACATTCTACATCTATTTAGTGAAAATGCTGACCTGATACGAGTTGTTAGCAGGAACGTATCCATAGCAAAATATTTAGAAAGGCAAGTGTTTCCACAGAAAGAATGGCTTTGAAAGCCAAACATGAAGTAAAGTGGGCAGCAATCAGCAAATGTCCTTTCTACATTTGAACACTATGTTGTATGAAGAAGGAGAGGCTTTACACCTTGACTATAATTCAATGTCATCGGGATAGTTTAATTGACATCGTCAATTTGAGTTTTATAAGGAAAAGGAGCTAACTCCTTTCAGACCAGATTAGACTGACACAAGGACATGGACTATTTATTCATGCGGCAAGTATCAATCGCCAATGAAAGTAAATGATACACTATCTGAGAATCTCAAATAGTTTATACCATTGACACCTGCTTCTTTGGAACTTGTCACCTGGCACGTGTCACTGTGGCATTCTTCTTTGTCCACAATGAGTTCGGGTACTGAATTTCTTTATCTAATTGCAAGGAAGACAAAGAATTCAGAAACACGTCATTTGTTTACTGTCAACATATAATCCGATTTTAAATCATATTTATAGCGAGATTGTGTCTGACAACCGTCTCTGATTTTCTCGCACTGACCAACCTGTTTCTCACTTCTCTATCAGAAAAAATCATTATATCTATCCTTTGGAGTTTAGTCGTTTACAATGCCACGTCATTCTACTTTCGGCATTGCCCTTGTATGTTAAAATACATTCACTTTTAGTGAGTGATGCATCAGCATTTTGTCTTCATCCACTTAAATGTAGGGTTTTTATATATCATTCTTCATAGTACCTCCTAGACTTGTAGTATGTTTGAACGTACACCATCAACTTCTTCTATTTTCTATTGACTACACTTATAATTGATGGAGTGTAGATAGGATGTAAAAGTAATCCACTTATACAATCTCTTGCAGTCAAGGATAGTTATAGATCGTGCTGTTCTAGTAATGCACTTCTAAATCTAATACATTTTCAGAAACAAAACAGACACAATATCAAATAATAGACACATGTAAAAATCCAGTAATTTGCTGTTGGTTCAATATTCATGATTCAAACCTCGCCATTAGCAAATCCATGAATTATCTACAATCTGTAACTAACCAACTATATTTGCACGATAAGACTTTCCTATTTTCATCTTTTTGTACTTTTCCTGCAAAGGTGCGTAAGTGCCTGATCACTTTTTATTTCCACGCAAAATCAAACAACTATTCAAGTTGTTTTCTTATTTGTTTGTGCTCGCCATCCTCTTATTCTGACACAAAACTGATGCATGGCTATGTAATACCACTTTTCATGCAATTATTTATGCTTCCTTTGAGATTTCAGCATTTTTTACATTCTATTTAGCCGTTTTTCATCACGATTGTTTCCTACTATTGCCTCTTAAAAGAAATTCATAAGAGATATCATCTACTTTCATAGCAATCCTTGCCAACGTGCGTCCCAATGTAATTATGCAGCAATGCTATGATCATGTCATATGTTTGTGTCATACAATCAGGAAACGAATGTAATAACTATCTTCCACACGGTAATCTGAAATTAAAATCAGTTATTTCATTCTTGATAAGGAGTAGCAAAAAGTCGATTAATAGCAATTAATTTCTAACTGCAATCTTTCTAGACATAGCATAACACATAACATAATTTACGATGTATTAGATTTGCAACTTAAAATATATGAACCATGATCAGATTTATTCGCATTAAGTTATATAGTCAACAAATATCATCTTTAAATTTTATGTAAAGGGATACTTATCAACTTGTTCAATTCATAGTATAACGTACTTTGTAGCCAGTGGCGGCTTTAGGGGGAGGCCAACAGGGCCATGGCCCGAGGCCCCGCACCTCAAGGGCCCCCGCTTTTAAATGCTATGAAAATAGTAAACGTTTAACTGCCTATATTACTCTGGTGGGAGTAAGTGATAACTTGAAACTTTACCCACTGGAGGGAATACAGTATCTCTGGAACGTCCGTAGGACGATAATTCCTTAACTGTAGTGCAGTGCATGACGTCATAGGGCCCTGCAAACGTTTCTCTCCAAAACCGCCATTTTTTGTAGCTTTGTGATAACATCAAATTTGACCTTATAAGTCGCCATCAATTTCCTAAACTTACACAAGTAAATTTTGAAAGTAGGCCTTTATATTATAGACATATGTTTACTTCTCTCTTGGATCAACCACGTTTTATATTCTTTTATTTGTATGTTGACATCATAACTTAAATATGTGATAGTCTTAAGTAAAAAATTCTTGTCTTTCTTACAAGATTCCAGGATTCTAGTTTCAAATTTATTCATTTCTTTTGGTAATTATTTAGTTTAATCTTTTGGGGGGTAGATTTAAGTCGAATTATCTATGCTCTCTATGTAAGGCTAGAAATTGTAACTGACTGTTGTATCTTGTAATCGAAAGACTCAGTGCATGAACATAATCGCAGTTAGGCATAAACATCAGTCTACCAGTCTATCAGTATCAGGTAAAAGTTTTGACATAGATCAACTTAAGTTAAGAAAAGAAATTTCAAAAACATAACTTAGTATAAGTTTTATTAATTTCTTCCTATCTCAATTCTGACGATTTTGTACTCTGAGGAGTATCAGACGAAAAAAGCTATTCAGTACTAAAATGTTTTCGTTATTTCGTGCTGTTTTAAATTGTACATACCGAGATTGAAGTCTTCGCTGCATTCATCTTATGACCCAGCAGTCTCGTGTGTCATACATGATTTGTAGCCAGCTGCATGCATCTTCTGACCCAGTAGTCTTGTGTGCCATGTGCCATACATGATTTGTAGCCAGCTACATGCAGGCAGACTGTAACATACCGTAGCTTGAGTCTGAGCAGTTTGATTTCCAGCTGACATAGTTCGCAACGAACCTATCAAAAATGAAGATCAATAGTTAGAAGAGAGAAACCAAAACATCATTGTTAGGCCTCGAAGATTAAGTATCTTGACACTAGGTACCGTTTAGACTGGAGTGTCATCAGTTTTAGTTAGGTTTTTGTCTCTTTAGTATGTTTACTAGTTACGATAGGCATATTGTTTATAGATGCTGGTATTGTACGATTTTTTCGCATTGGAATATATTCGCAAAATTAGTTAGTATACATGGCGAGGGGGTGAAAATTAAACCGTATTTAATCGAAATCACTATTCTTGCGACGTAGTGTTGTACTCTCTAATGTTCTCTAAATCTCAAATCAAAGCAACAATCTGATAGACGGATATTTCTCTTTCCACTCAGGAATATATTACACTGTCTCCATGTTTGAAATTGGAATGGCAATGTGTTTAAATTGCTTGGTTTTGAACTTTTATCATCGCAACTACGAGATGCCGAACTGGATAAGGAAAATTCTATTGGGTAAGCTAGCCGACTGGTGTGGTGTTCATGTCCCAGAAGACAGGAAGTACAAAAGAAAAGAATCTTTTCACGAAAGATTCCGATCGAGATCAGAGCTGCATCCTCTTCAAGATCTTCCAATGACGGATATAGACAATGCTAATAAAATAAATGATCAAGATGGCAGTGGGGATGGCTTTCGACGTACTTCTTTAAATGAAATATCTGTAACTACCTTCAATGGTAAATGCAACGGACTGACACATGGATCGGTTGCTAAAGATGATATCGGCGCTTTGCGTGGACGACGAATTCGAAAAGACAGATCTGACGAGCAAGGTCGTGGACACAATTCGAAAGGAAACTGGACTGAGTCGGAATATGTGCATGACCCAAAACGTAATTCAGAAGATTGGCGCTGTGCTGCTAGGGTGTTGGACAGATTTCTTCTTGGTCTAGCAGTATTCACAGGTGTAATGTCGGCCACGGTAATCTTCTTGCAGGCCAAAAGATTCCGGGAAATGTTTGTTCCTTAGCAAAGTTTTGATTAATTATATCAAGTGATTCCAATTTTGGGCTGTGACATGACTGATTGTCTCAGGAAGTTGTTTGTAGACTCTAAACAGATTAAGCTGGAAGTGCGGCTTCGTCAGTTTGTTTTGCCATCAAATGTTCAAGAAAAGCTGCTGAAAACTAAGACAATTTTGACGTTAGTTGGCTTGCAATATGTCAGCTTTGTCAAAGCAACGATATCGAAACTAAATAAGAGTGCGACAACCTAAAGGTGACGTTGAGATAACGACAAGCCTGAACCAAATTCTGTCAAGAAGGAAATTTTACTTTTGAAGGTTTCCGCAAATTTCATGCTTGAATTTAGGCGCTACAATAATCAATGTTATAACTAGAAGACGATGTTTAAATGGAATTTTGGTTCCAGGCTTGCAAAAATTGGCAATGTTCTCACTGCACTATGACTTGTAAATAACGTGTACCGCAACTGAGCACCTTTGTACGATATTCGACTCCAATGCATTTGTAGATGAGTGGATTTCGAAAACGGTGTTTGTAGGAAACGTGTTGGTTTATTACCTCATTAAGGCCATGATCATTCGACAGGGCCGTAGCAACAGTTTTATTACATATGTATCACATGGATAGATGTTGTTCGTTTAAACATTGGCGTTTCACCCGGTCCTCGACACAACACACACATTCACACACTTTGAGAAGCGTTGCTACGGTCCTGTTATATTCAGTTGTTAATCAGAAGTCCGTATCCTACGAAGCCCTATCAGAAAGAGGGACAGATGTCATTAGAATTTAAAGCTGAAAATCTTGTGCAATTGGTGGTCTTATACGATGAAATGCTCTATTTATACAGATAGAGTATGAATTGAAGTACATCTTCTCTTCCCACCATGCCCCTTTGTTTCCAGATACTGTAGCATACACAGAAATTTACTAAGGTATGTCTTTAGGGGGGGGAGGTATTGGATGGGAGAACGTCGTGAGCTAAGATTCGAAGAAAGTTTGATTTGCGAGTCTGCAACAGGGGCATTAACCATTCCACCTGTCCTTGATTTGATCATTATGAAACAAGTGTTCAAGTTTAACCCATAGTTCGCAACAGCCATATGTAATAGTCCCTCATAAGCCACTGTTAAGAGCGGTATAGGGCTCATCTGCGAATTAGAGAGGGGTATCCTTTATTCATGTGAGGTACAAAACTATTTTCTGACGGTGTAGACTGTCTGTTCATAGTCCGTATCTACAAAACCGTTAAAAATGCTTAAACTATACTGAGTAACTGAAAGTAGATTAATTAAAATCATAAAAAGCAAGAAACATTTAACTTCCGATTGGCAAAAGGACAGCTGGTTGACAAAAGTCTGTCGGAGGTAATGATCTTCTACAATTCGCAAGATCCATTATATAAACCTAATTTTTAATATCAAATAAAACTATTCCGTCTGCCTACAAATCTCTCTATCATTACGATTAAAAGCATTTATTTACATTCAATCTGGTCATACGTATGATGTGAATTATGTGCGGTCTACTTGATATTTCCTTCATCTGTTTTAGAAAGCTACGAGTCTGAGCCTTAAATCATTAGTTGCGTTATTTGACGCATCTCCTACAACTCATATCAGTTCTAGAGTCTATAAAACTGCTGTAAGTCTCCTAAAGGGCGGGCAGGGCTCTATGATTGACGTAAAATTTTATAACTCCGCAGTAAAAACAAAGAATTTTAACCTAATCACGTTTGCAGATAATTCCCCAGATTTTCTAAACGTAACCCTGGAGTCCGACAGAATTTAATTGTAAACCTGGCTTGGCCGACAACAGCTATTAGCAAGAAGACATTATTACATGAAATCACCTATGACAGAAGTGAATGATCTCACTCATGTGGGATATCATTATAGTTGTAAAAGAAAGAAGCTGATGGGTGTACAGTATATCTTAAATTTAATTGTAGTATTCATGAAAATACATGACCCCTCCGTTTGTCATCTGCTCTTGTGAAAACGCTATCCTCGATTCGATCCAGCCCAGTAAATGTAAAGATTTTATAAAAACGATTAATATTACAATGCTAAACAAAGATTTATAAAAGTAAGCTTTTTTCTATTAAGTGTTGAATCGAAGACGAATAGTCAATAAAACGATATTTCAAATGATCAAGACAATTTTACTCAATAAGCAGATGATAGCTAATTGTCATTGTAACAGCAAATTTCCATCTTCCCATACCTTACTCTATAAGCCCCAATTCTCAATTTTTGTAAATATATCCATGCCAAAAAAGTAAATGCAAAACCTTGATTACTCGCCAAGCTGTCCCTTTGTCAAGAACAGTTTTCACTTCTTTTTGATTCCTCGGCGAAGAATGTATCCGACATTCAGGGAGATATCAAAGGGGATCTGGAGTCTAAATACAAAGGGTTAGATAGTGTATCGACTGTCTACTAAATCATACTATCAAACTTCTTACTGCAAGCATTTCAGGCTCTTTGATGTGTGAATCCCAACATATATAACATACAACACTGCACAGAGTTAGTAACATCGAAAGATTCTGCTATATTTGTCCTTACCTATAGCCTATCCCACCCTTCGTAGCGCATTCTGACTTGTGTATTACGTTGTATACGGTATCAGTAACGTCAGTGATTTGAGAGATAGAAGTCTTGGATATGCAGTAACGTTGAACTAGTAATTTTCCTATGAAGTCTTTTGTAATTTTAGAATTTGTGGTATTGGATTGTAGAACGACCCATCATTTGATGTGTCAAAGTGAGTGCAAACAGTTGTATGATGAGCGTTGTATTGTTTAAGTTCATTCATCAGGTATTTTAAAAGAAAGCTTACTCTTAGGTACAAAGTTACCACCTCCCTCCAATATTGGCCAGATGATAACGGATGGTATACGTAGGATTCGAGGTGATTACAATTTGGGTAGAAACTTAACAATTTGCATGCAACTTAGAGATATTTCATATCATCAAAGCGTTTGTTTATGCACTCGTGACAGTCTTTCTTTTCCTCGAAGATAAACAAGTTGCATTTGCTGCTTGTTTGGGGAACACTTCATTGTCTTTGATGATTTGTATTATGTTTGTAATGGAAAGGTTTTGCTTATACTGAGAATAGTCTTGTATGCCGGCTCATACTTCTCTTTGGTATAAACTTAACCCTACCAAGTAAGTCAGGGGGCTACTAAGGCAGCGGCCGAAATTTTAGGGGGTATTTGGCTGAGAAGGGCAATTTTTTATATTTTTCTTAAAGTTATGATATTTTTCAAATTTACGAAGAATTTTTTTTGAAAAACTTTCTTTTAAAGAAAGAGGTCACGTGACCTTATGTAGCGTAATTTTTGGAGATGACTTAATTTTTACTTTTCGTTGAAAGATCTCTTGAAAATGATCGGATTATATATCAACCAAAAGGTTTTGATAAGATGAATCCTAAATTTTGTTTTCTAGATTCACAGGTTAGATATTGCATGAGAGATGATCCTTTTAGACCCTTGCATTGAAGATTTCCACAATGTACATTGTCATCTGAAGTTTCGTGAAATTCGAAATTAAAGTTTAAACTCTTTACAATATTATATTGATTGTAGGATTATAATTATTGTACTAATAAAAAAATTATACGTCACGAAATATTTCAGCCAGGTTTCAAGCCAATTGAAGCATGAAGATAGAGCTATTTAAAAGAGCGAGGGCCTAGTAACCCCCCCCCTTCCCCAGTATTTTGCCAAGTTGACAATAGCCAGTACTTCGTAAGATTAAGTGCTCATGACTTGCATAGTCCTTGGAAAGAACGGGAGAGAATCACAGAGTTGGGATAAGAGGTTTATCGGCGATGAAACTTCACTTCACTATGATGAAACTTCACTTGACTATGATGAAACTTCACTTCACTATGATGAAACTTCACT
>JAAAKL020006243.1:0-18251 GCA_010016065.2 Carybdea cf. marsupialis auct. non (Linnaeus, 1758)
CGGGGGCCCCCCCCCCGCCCCACACACACACACACACACACACTTTCTAAGAGCTGCATATGCCGCTGCAAACATATTCCCTTTCTTAGACCTTTCGCTTGTAAACAATATAATTTCACAACAGAATTCATGCTTTTAAGCCTATATTTTCGTTCCTGTTACTTAATGTAGCAAAGTGAATCCCCAATGAGGATGTTACAACATTTCATTACTTAACGCTCTATGGAGACAATGATATTTTTTTGTTGCTAGTCATGATATTTTGACTACAGATATTAGTTCACAAAGAGTATCATTCATCGCAGGAATTGAAGTCACTAATGCGTTTAAATACATATTCTGCATTTACTTGTGCCATATTGTTGCTAACATAAAGTATTATGACCATCTAAAGGAATCAATATTCTCCCTGGAGTAAAAATTAGTATCAATAAGCTTTACCACTAACCTGTAGTATGTGAAAGTAAACGGCAAAGCAATAGCTCCAATAAGCCATAGAGGAGCATAATTTTTGTCTTTAGGGACGGCCGCAATCCAGAACAGAGTTTCTAGAATAACTAAACTGTTGTTAAATGTGACAAATATGTCTGTCACTACATGTCACGGCACTCAATCAATCCTTTGCATGGCAAAGATTGACAACATTAAGAGAGTTTTAATGGAAAGGATGAAAGCGATTCATTTATTCCATGTAAGCAATTCCTTTATATCAAGTACTGGGCATCCACTGGGATCAATTCCTCACCAATGAACAACTTTACGGTAACCTCCCGCAAATCTCCGATAAGATCAGGAGACGAAGACTGAAGTATTCCGGTCACAGCGTGAGAAGTCAGGATAAGCTAGTATCCAAACTATTACTCTGGACCGCCAAGTACGGTCAGAGGAAACGGCGCAAACTAACGCTCATCTACCTCAACTCAATTAAAAAGGACACAGGTCTTGATGTAGCAGAACTGCTATGGCTGACAGAGCAGAATGGCGTGCCATCACCGCTCGAACAGACAAATGACTTTTCGCCATAGTTTAAGTTACGTTATATCAATGTCATACCCACAATGATTTTATTCACTAGGTAACCGGTGCAATGAGTTCATATCAAATGCGCTTATATAGCAATATGATGTGTAATGTTTCCAATGGAGAAAATTACTCTCTTAAATATACCTATCAATATACCTAATTACCTGTTCCTATGAGGCTTGCTTTGATAGTAATGAAACATGTAATGTTTTTGTCTTATCTGTAGAGTTAAACATCAAAGATCAACAAGCTGCGTTACTTGTGTGTTAATTGCGTGTTAATTGCGTGTTAATTGCGTGTTGTTGCATATTATTCTGAAATGTAAGCCCTTGACAGCATACAAATATTTCGTGTCACAGCCAAACACATTTAACTTTGTTGCCATACTTCTAGATGTTGGCAATATTTTAAATTAAAAGGAACAGCGTTTAGAATAGATCCCTGTAGCACACTAAAAAGAAATGCTGCCCTGCTAGTTACATTAGAATGAATCTTTGGTTTTAAAGTAGGATGGAAGCCAGCTGTTCATTGGTGCACAAGATATATAATGATATGATGATCATGCAAGATTCTTTCATGCACAGTATTAAAAGCTTTCTTAAATCAATGTAATTTCAAAAGACAATCATAGTAGATTAAATTTTATTTACAATATCTTAACTTATTTTAAAAAATAAAATTTTTTGAATATTAAACAAATTGTGAAACCACATCTTGTTTTGTGCATATTGTTTTTATCGTTTGTTTTTAAAATCAGTTAACTACGCTCTAAACTTGTCATCATCAACTATATTTCATCGTCAGCCTTCGAGACAGCAATAGTTGTAAACATTGCGATGAATGTTTCGAAACCTACACAGAATCAATGTTAGATAAAGTTAGTTTACATTGTTTTTATAAAAGTTTATTGACATTTTTATAAAAGTGTAGAATTAGAAAAACTGATTACCGATTTGTTCAGGTCCGCAGGAAACGTTAGCCTACTGCAGTCTCAAATGAAACGAAAGGTTGTCGGAAACAGATTCCTTTTCTGCGCTTGCTCTTCAACTCTTTGTAGACGATCTGTACTCTTTAATGCCAACAAACGTGCTTTGCTATATGATAAAAACTATATTTCTATCTTGATTCAACAAACCTATCGTAAAACGAATGGGTTTAAAAGCATTCTTTGCCGAGTGTACATTCATCGAGCTTTGTTTTCTCTTAGCATTTATCTGAGTACAATCCAAACATGTGTAAGCAGTCTCTTTTTTGTTCACCATCCTGACTTTCGGCACAAAAAAGTTTGACAACAGGGAGCTAATACATTCGTCTTGTCTTCATTTTAAGATAACACTTCAAAGCCGTCATTGCGGGCGATTTTAAGACCTTGGAGAATTTTCAAGAAAGATAGGTGGAAGTACAGATCATACCTGTTGTAATTTACACAGTGTTAGTGTTATCTTGTTGCCCTATTCTCTCTCTTACTGCTTGGTTATACGCTATAAGAGGCTTTTTAAACAAACCAGCTTATAGAACTAGAGTACTATAAACTGAAGTAGTAACACCTTTTCCCTCTAGCAATATGTAATCTTTGATAGACAAACCAAGTGCAATCATGTTGAAAAATAACATATCTTTATCAGAAGAACTATGTGTTGCTTCTAAACCTATAATGCAACATATTTTCAACCCTCGGGTTAAGTTTCAGCTGTTTCGGACTTTGCAACTTTCCCTAATGAATTCCTAAGCATGTACCTGTCCTACTCCTTACAGCAATTCCTACCTACAATTTGTTGAGTAGATGATACAAGTTAAAAGTGGACTATTGTACATGAAAAAGTGAGTAAAATGACAAAATTCATTCTTCCAAATATCCCTACCACCTGTTGTTCACTTTTTTCAAGTTGAAAGACTATTGACATTTTAGGCGTCTCCCTGGTAAAGACCTGTTTCCTTCTACTGTTAAATAATTGTCTGCGCAGAGGCAATGTCATGAATTTTATAAGTTGAAGTAGGTGCCAGCTTGCAATAAACAAGATCGGAGATGACCAAGACGTACAATATCTGCGTATGGTAGCATGAATATTCAAGACCAATCGTGACAAAAACACCATCTTTCAAACAAACTATTACATAATCAATTCTTACATGAAGAGAGAGAGGTATTTGCCAGACAAGAACTTGAATTTATTGACACTGCGTAGGCTGATAATAAGTAATCTTCATGTAAAGACGCTGGGAAAACGAAGGGAGATTTGTGTCTAATGCCGTTCAGAAACACGTCCTTGAAGAACACTGTATTAATCAATGTCAAGTAATATGGGAGTCTCTCTTACAGACATATCTATTCTATATTCTTGCCCACGTTGCTTTTATAGCCGATTTGATAAAGCGTTTCTATTTGGTATTCTGTTATAGTATGTTTCGTTGGTATTGACAAGGTGATGGCAAAAAGCTACTTTGCAGCTTATGCACTTCCAGCTTGGAAAAGGCCATTTGAAATATTTGAATTGAAACAGGTTGTGAATATAATCAGTTCTGAACTTTGCTTTTTATTTATAGTAAAAACATAACCATGTATCATGATTAAATGGTCTCGTCACAGCCAGAAATATCAGTGGGCTTAAAATCTAGAAAATAAGTTTCCCAATCAAGTGCATATTTTTCATTCGAGGGAATCTATTGCTTAAGCTTTAACATCTGAAAAATGCATAGATATATCACTTTAACTGATTTTGAGGTATTTTTTTATTTAGTTTTAATAATGGAATATCTTTTGCTAAACTTTTGAACACCCATATATAGGTTACTTTTTTACTATTTTATTGACATAAATATTTTTTTTGTATCTCTTCTCAAAGATACTTCGGTACGTACTCGAGAAAAGACATACGAGACATTAAAGTGTTAAGAATAGGAAAAGAGTATATAAGATTTAAAGGTATAATTTGGTTATTCAGAGAAAAGCAATGAAACATAAAGAAAAGAAAGGGTAGTGACAGAAACTGTTTTATGATACAATTATGCCAACAATGAATTTTATGGGTCTAAAACAAACTACTCCTGTAAGACTCACACTTTCAATTTTTCATTCGAGGGAATCTATTGCTTAAGCTTTAACATCTGAAAAATGCATAGATATATCATTGTAGCTAATTTTGAAGACATTTTTTGATTTAGTGTGTGAATGATACAATGTCTTTTGCTGAAAGTTGTAAAGTTTATCAACCAATCAAGCATGTTCTTGGCATCTCGTTTGTTTGACCATTGGACAAAATTTGTTTCATGATATTTGTTTAATATCATATCAAGTCATTGGCACTTATTTTAAAACCTTAATGAAATGCATTATCTATTTTGATATTTATGAGTCACGAAACTTATGACTCTTGAAACTCAGAGACTTTTAAAATGCCACATTTAGACTATTTATTTAAGTTTAACGCAGAGATCAGAAAAATAAAAAAATACATCACTTCTGGGATCCTCTTGTGACATTATTTCTATCTCTTTAATATCGTTTGGAAACTTATAGTCTATATTCCTCTTGATATTGATGATGATATTGATTCTCTTCTTGATCTGAGTTATCATTGTAAAATGACATGAAAATGCTCATTGTTTGCTGAGAATATCCTATCCTTGATTTTACGATCAAATTTAGCACAACTCGTTAAAGACGATGATAAACTCCCTAAGACTCAATACTGAACCTGCTGGTATCAACTTTTTTCGAAATGGTCTGGTGTCATTTTCACGTCAAGTCACACCAAGGGCCAAACACGACAGAGACAATTTGAATTAAATTACGATGAGAATTTGTTTTAGTGGAATCCCTTTTTGCAATCAACTCAAGCTTTAGCGTGCGTGCTTAGAGTACTTTTATCTAAACAACTGAACTGTGTAGTGCAGTTAGCAAGCACCTGATAGTGCGAGATCTAGCGATACAAATTGAAGGCAACTTCCTTCAATCACAGAATGGTGATAAAGTAGACATCTTAGGAGATCTATCTGCATCACTGTGTCTGCCAATTTGTAATATTTCATATCCTTCAAACAGATTATTAATATCATATGAAGGTACTTGATCTTGTAATGATAACTTTAATGTTAAGATATTGATAGCTTGGAGTGTTTGCAGATGTAATGCAGAATACATATAGGATAACTGTTGCGGAAGGTAGAAAGAAGAAAGAGGGGAAAGAAAACCAATACGATGTTTTGAAATGTGAAGTTGACAAGTGTATAAAACTTACATGTCTATTGACAGCTGCCCAAGATATTCCATTTCATAACGGCGTTACTTTCAAATTTCACTTTCGGAAATCTCCTTTTTTGTTGTGAAACTAGACCGTCAACAAATTCTGAATTGTGTTGGTCATAGAATGATAATTGATCGCATTTATTCACACAGATGCATTACGATATTAACATAGGACAACGTGATGGTTAAACTGATTTTGGAACGGACAATACGTTAGTATTCGATAAAAAGATTAGGTGCGCACTATGGAGGTTATCTGCAATGTAGTTCGGCAGCTGTCTCAGATGTAAGCTTGATTATTTATTGCCTGTGGTGTTAAGTTTCATTAAATTATGTTTAAGTTCTTTAGACATTGATCAGTATTTATTTATGCCTGAAAGAAAGTACGCAACACACCCACATACAACGTGTGATAATATTGATACACAACCGAATTTTAAGTGAAATGATGGATTCAAACCAATTTTGGTCTGCATTGCCTATTGAGCCTTTTTACTTGGCGGTCGAGAGCTCTATCAACATTACAATAACCGCCTAGTAGTCCAGACTAAGGGATGTTCTTTGTGAACACCACAGCTACTCTTTATTCTTTGACTAGCCTTTTTAATAAAATTACTGTTTTCTCAGTAGTTAAAATATCATCCCCATTGCTCATTAGGGGTCTCTGATTGGGAGTCTACCATGACAGATTCCAGATCACTAATGACTGATTATTGAACTTTGATTAAGCTAGTATGAAATTATTACATGAGCAATAGGGTTTCCAGCAAAATATCTAATCCCCTGAGAGTTACAGAGTTTTCAGCAAAAGTTTCTGAAGTTCAATAAATTATTTTGTTCTAAAACTAAGGCCTTTTGTCGCAGGGCTCTGAAACATACCCATAACATCTTGCAACATTTTCTTGACTTTGTACTTGATAGAATTCCCTGCGAATTTCATGTTATTTAGAGTTGGAAGTACCTCTTGTGAGAATTACTTGTCGCTGAATATCGTTGAGTAATCAATATCCAAAGTACCTTCTGAATGTTACACTTCGACACCACCGCAAGTTTCAGTTAGAACCAAGACGTACCAAGTATAAAAGCAAACTCTCTCTGTCTTAGATCACTATATGCAAACTTCACAGTGCGTCAACTAAAGAAATGCCTCTCCCCCCTTTTTGTATATTATCCGTTTTTGCATCTTTAACCGATAATGTTGAAACATGTTTCCGTATAGTCATTGCAAAATTGCCCACCTTGATACCTATACCGCAATAAACACCGATCGGTAAGATTGAAAAATGTCCATTTGTCTCGCGGTTGCGTTAATAAGATGAAATATATGATTATGAGGATGCAAAAATTACTTCGCTGGCCATCGCTGGTAACAAAGTGTGGTGTGGACGATGGTTTCAAGAACTCCCAAAGGTTGGTCCAATGAATACCCATCTGGAAGGATTGAGGGAATGCCCCTCTAACAAAAACACAGTATATCAAAATGTCAACAATCCAAAAGCTATCAACACGTTATTTAAAAGATTTCATATAGGGGGTCAACTCTACATTGCAGGCCCAATGTGTAACTCATTGCTGTGTTAGAAACATAGAAAGTCACTAGAGACCAGTTAAGGAATGAGATGAATCCCAAAAGCACAGTCGTGATTGTCAGTGAGATCAGATCTGCAACTTAAGGGTTTGCAATTACTCGTATCTATGCCTTGGTTTGGCTCTTATGTATCTGGAGAATATGTGATTGCAAATGTTCCATCTATCGTTACAGAAAATCTATAAAGTAGTATTATAGTAGGCATATAACACTTCTTTGACGGACTTGAGCCCCGCTGTTTCTTTGAGTTTCGGGAAAGCTTGAGCTCTGCTTTTCTAATTTCCCATTTAGTTTTGGATTAACGTTTCTTACAACCGTGTTTAGGACTCTTTAACATTTTATTTTATGCCTACTTAGCTTATCTTATTTTTATATCTATCATTTTCAAATATATATCTTGCTTGGGATCAAAACATACTCTTAGCATTAACAATATATTTACAATATTTCAATTTTTACACGTGTAGTAGATTTCTGATGTTGGTGTAGTGCTGGTAGATCAAAATTCTCCACAATGTCTTAATCTCAAAAAGTCATATTCTTTCAACCACAAAATAATCGTGTTCAAGCACTTTTGTAAGGCTTAACATTTGTTTTACAGCACATGAATTTACAAGTTTCTTCATCCCATAAATTTTAACTATAATGAACATCTATTAGTGTCATTATTTAGCAATCTCACTTAAATTTCTGAACTGCTACATTGTTACCGAAAGAACATTTAATCAAATCTTACGTTCTTAACAATTCTCTTAGTTTATTGTAACAGATTAAAACCATAGACCACAAGCTATACACGGTATTAAATAACATGAGTGAAATGTCCAGTTTTTGTTGTGTACGTAATACGCAGGCGTCACAGCAGCATGGTTAAACAATCTACCAAGTTAATTTCTAGTAAGGTCTTCATAGACTGTGCTGTAGAAAAGAGAAGACTTGAAAATATCAAGTTTGAAGATATACGTGAGAAGAATGAAAATGTCACCACCTTGATTTGAACCTGGGACCCACGCATTCGTGTACACTTTCTACTTTCAATGGGCTGTGGACTGTATGATCGGGCCGATGGCAGTCCTTCCATGGTCAAGTCGCATGGCTGGGAGAGGCTGGCCTCTAAAATTGCGTAGAGCTGGATGCGATGTCCACCGGTGGAGTATTGAAAGTAATTTAGTGACTACAGAAAAGTGAACCATTTTATCACCGGGTCACATAGCTCAGTTGGTAGAGCAGCACGTCGTGAAAGCACAGTCTCGGGTTCGAATCCTGGTGGCGCCATTTTCACTATTCTCTAGTATCTCTTCAATTTTGTAAAATAAGTACATAACGTTCTCCAACATTGATATAAATGTCTTAAGTCTGCAAGCATTGGTAAATGAGATATTATGGGGAAAGTTAGTCATGTAAACATCTTCTCGTGCAACTCTAGTGAGAATAGGACAAGTCACGTCTTTATCAAATGTGTTGGAAGCTCCTTTAACGGATTCTTAGGTTTTTGATGCCTGAAAGATGATGTACCACTCCAACACCTTGAGGCATACAAACTCAAGTTGTAAGTAGCACTTCGATTGTCCTACGCTAAAAAGATGTTAAGAAAGATGGTTTAATTTCTAAAAATTACATATGATACTGCCTATTTTATATGCGTCATCGGCTGGTTTACATTTGTTGCAATAGCATTAAATTGGTATAAGAAAATGCTTGTACCGTATAATATATGTCAAATAAGCGACTCTGGTTTTTTAAGAGCTCTCCTCCAATAAACATTCTCGTAAGATCGTCATCAATCACAGGCTTAGAAGTAATTTTACAGAAAATAACATGGGTTCATTTTTATTGTAGGTGAAATCATTTTTAGCATACAAATAAATTTTTCCTGGTTAGAGAGTTTTGCATCCAAAATGCTTGTAGCGTGCTTGCTTGTTGCAAAAGCATTGTACTTTCCAAGCACAGATAGTCCTACTTCACCCATTCGTTTCCAATTATTTGCACTTTAGCATAGTTATCATCACTACTATACAAGGAGATGATACAAGAGGCTTAAAATTTGTACTGGGACATGACCAACCAACTATTCGCAATCGACGCCTTTATATTACGTAGATATCGGGAGCATCAAGGCATGAAGTCTGATTAATAAAGAGAGTATTTATAAATTATATAAACCGTTTGCATGAGATTGTTAGGATGTTAGGAAAGGCAAGATGAATTTTCGTTTTCAAACCATATAGGCCTGTTCTGTTGGTGCATTCATATTGATTTTTTTCGGTAGCATACTCATTTCGAGCGTAGCCCATTGCCAACCCAGAGTGAGCAATGTCCTCAAATCTTACAATAATAAGTAAACGTTGTCAATGGAAACTATCTGCTTAACGGCAATTTGAAATTTCTGATTCAGATATAGATGAGGCAATGGCTGGAACAAATGTCTTTATGAAAACGACAAGGGTTCTTAGATATTAGTTGAATATATGCAAAAACACATATAGATATTAAGTAGGCCAAGGTTTCAATACATGAAGAATTACTTTGCCATATGCTGAATAGATAGAAAACCGCTGGTCTAAATGAAAGCAGAAGGGGCAGCGAAAAATATTGAAATGTTCCATTATGGGGGCTATGATATTAAAGTGAAAAAATCTGATCATTGTGGGCTTTCACCTGGCATAAACCTGACCGATTATCTCACTTCAGTAAATATTCTAAAGGGAGATAGAGATGTTCGATCGTTTTCATTTGAAGAATATCAGCAGAAATCAACGAATTGTGTTGAAAGAACAGACGGAGTAATTGCACAACCGTGAGATTTAACAGACGTCTGTCTCCACCTCAGAGACAGCAATAAATTCATGGTTTTTAATTCTTTTGGAAGTGATACTCTGTCGGAAACTTAAATTTAAAGTACCCAATTAGATAATATATGTACTGTTCAAAATGTGTATATCTTACTATAAGTGAAGGTTTTTGTCATCTTGGTTGGTATTGTAGCTTGGATGATGTATAGCTTCTGATGAACGATAAAATTTGTTGGTCAGATAGGAAGCCATCCATGATTAGTTAAAAGCACTTCAAATAACTATCTAGGTACTAAATACGAGAGAATTTATTTCGCTTGCTATGTTGCCAACTTTCCCGTCTGTAGTCAACTACGCAATCACCCTGTAACAAAGTGCTATAATTTTTTCTTTTCTATAAAAGTGTCAGTTCTTCCGAAGCTGTCCTTGGTACCGAATTAAAAACGCTTTCCGTTTACACAGCGATGGATACAGAGAAGAATGTTACAGGTTTTCTGGGTAGAAAAAGAGAGAAAACGCACGAGTGGTTTAAAAAATAGGCCCTCTAGCTGTACTGTTCAATGGCATCATTTATGCCATTCAAACGATACAAATGCAAGAAAGAATGGGGAGTGGGTATTTAACTAAAGATGTACGTGAGATTACGAAGATGGGAGTATCACGTCAAATATAGTCATACAAATATTCCAAAATTCGAGCCCTCAAAATCTATAATAGCAAGGGGCGTGTCTACGGAAGACAAAGATGTTTAAGAATGGAGGGCATGGACACTAGGTTGCTGCATGGCCAATTTGTATAAACCTATCGGGAAGAGTACAGACAGTACTTAAAAAAACTCGAGGAGTTTGGAATTTGAGCCATGTGAAATTGCCGAATGCCAAGATTTTTCAGGATGGAATTTTCTAATCTCTGGCCTCCTTCTGTTTTTCACATCTTGAAAGACTCTCATAATGGAAGAGACGCAATCATACATTCATTCCGTCTCCTTTGCTACTGCTCTTCAATTACCTTCACATTTCGACGGAGTCTGCTACCCAATCCGTCGCTAAAACTCGCGGGGGATTCTACAAAGTGACTGGATACTGATTATGGTGATGCTAAGAGGAGCAAGAGAATCACTTGACACCATTTAGAAAATGCATTCCATACAACATTGATTCGAATAGTTTCTTTTGAGTGTGCTATGCTCCCGCTTTCGCTCCTTTGTTCCTTTATTGACTAGGTCACAAAAGGGTAACATATCAGCTATTATTTAACAATCCAAACAGTCAAGGAAAGTAACCTTACGAAAACCATGGTTAGTACCTGAAAGGGCGGTTTACATATACTAAGCAAGAATTTTGATAAATGGCCGGGAGAAAATCTATTTTGTTGTACGACTTTCACGTCATTACATTACGTTTGCCTTTTTACGAGCACGTTGTGAAACCTGTAAAGAATAAATTCATTTTGTAGAGTTATTATAAGAACTGGCTTTGGTCGATAAAGCTGCCGACTCTAGCGTCATCCGTCGCCGTTTAGTATTTTGCCTTTTAAAAGACTTTGCGTGAGGTTTTTAGTTACGTTTTCACACTTGGCTATCACATAGCTTTACCTCTTATCAAATAGATCTAGGTCACTGATTCGTTTGCATTTTAAATAAATTCAATCATCGAATATAGAAAGCACAGCATTCAGGTAGATTTTTAACAAGGAAATTGTTATGATTTTTAGATAAAAAAATGAAGTCTAAATAATCAATAATAGCCTATCAGAAGGTTAATCGATAGTAGTCACGGTCATCAAGGTCTTCAGGTCCATATCCAATCCAAAAGTTATGTACACGCCCATCGCCCTAGGCATGACGTAATGTTCGAGTGAGGTTATTGAGACCAACCAACAACCTCAATCAATGATCCGAGATTTACTTACCACTTTTGAGAGTGACGTCCGGGAGGGCTTTTACCTTCCATCGTTACATCAATTGCAGTACGTTTGGTTAAAACATTGTGATGTAATGAAATGTTTTTGATGGAGATAAGTAAATCATCATGTAATCCAAAATTAAACAACATATAAACTGAGCATCAATTGCTATAGTGTAGTAGCCTAGTTGCGATGAGATTCCTTCTTGTCCTGCAATATCATATCAGGATTTGTTACCAAATATGATTCGATCGACTCAGGACAGCCCTCACAAATTGGGTATGGAAACGGCAACTGCTGAAGCAAATTGTGTGGCAATCGCCTCCGGCGTCTGTCAGGCCAACGCCAGCTCCGTCAAACACGAGTTGAATCAGAGAATCATTTTATTTCTCCTCGGAGGGTAAGGCCTATTATTTTGAACAGAAGTTTAACTGATTCAGAATTCTGTTGATTAATTTGGTTGGACTCAAGTTAGTTCGCACTGAAACTGTGACATGAAGATAAATCGAATTCTATGTATGCCCACCAGTTCTTCTCGCATTTCTGTGTTGGTGACGCACCAAATCTTGATGCCTGTTCACTACAGCCCATTTCATGTCTTCATGACACGTCGCTAACCTCATTGAATTGAATCAGTCCATTAATAATGCGGCAGCCGAAGATCTATACGGATGGGCGTAATTGTCAGGGGATTAGGTGGCTGAAGCCCCCCAATATTTAGTGTCAAAGTATTCTTTTCTCAATACTGTGCGATCAAAATGCTTCCTATTTATGTCAGAATGTGAGTCTGAGGCCGTTTCTGAGAAGCAGATTGTTAACATTTTCTTCGTCGCTCAGTCATGGTGGGCAACATTTTCTCACTTCATCAATTTCAAAATGTAGCCCCGTCAATCATATTTTTGCTACAATGACGGCGATGATGCGTATTAAGGACTGACATATCACCAAAACAATTTAATGCTGGTTGTAAATAACTACCTTTGACAATGTCACGGTCTCTTTAGTGATGTGTTTTGAATCAAACAGTATCCCTTCTCCAACAGCCCACAAATGAATCTTTAAAAAAAACCCACAAACCCCAAGACAACTTGTAAGTTAGAACGTTTCCTCCCTCAATCACTTTGCATTTAAATTCTTTGGGCGTCAACGGCCCCTGACTACGGCTTTGTTTGCTCAACAAACTGAGCTATGAAAACTAGTTCCAAATACTCCTCTAGTCTCCCCTCTGTCCATGAAGGCCTTCCATCAAGCTGAATCGATCAAACCACTTCCTAGTGTCAACTGTAAAGATGTGAAAGAACACTCCGAAGTTTACTAGACAAATATATAACCGTAGTTATCCATGCTTTGGGAATGAATTTGCAATTATGATAATGGCCTGCCAACTTTAAACGGTTTAAAAACACGTTAACACCGCTTATCATAACGTTACTCATAAGACACACATGTGGATATGTTTGCTGCCTCTAGTACAACCTATATAAAACTCTACGATAAACAATAAATTTATCCCCATCACAAAGAATAAGTAATTTTAAGTAAAATAAACAAGGTCGCCATGTGAATGTTTGCTAAAAGTCGTATCTATCTGGTAGAAGTGCATTTGACTTCATATAAAATCCGAGAATAGTCACAGTAATTGGATAGAGACAAACGTCCCTAAATTTCTCTTCAACCGCAATCACAGCTAATTAAGCTATTATGAGAACCACACATTCCGTCAACAAACAAATGCTACGAAGTTTATTTTGTTGCTACCGAAACGCCTTACTTTATTATATTCGCGTAATACTAATATCATTTAGTCTGAAATTCGCCCTTTAGGTTAAAATGTCGATTGATAAATGATGCATTAGGGGCATCATCACAATAACAACGTCTGGTTTGCATGTGGTCGCCTGGATACGAGAATGTCAAATCCTAAGAACGAACAAGGAATCAAAATTGAGCGGCATTAACAACCACGTTCTAATAATCGCTAAGGAATGTCTACAAACACGCGGTGGCAAAATGCATGCGCCATGTTGGCAGTAATGTAAAGTACATAAGTAAAACCAACGATTACCAAAAACAGATTAGAAGAAACTGGAAGCATACGAAATTAAAGACTTACAAGAAACGTACAGCTTTTCGGACCAGTTTAAATTATCGGAATCAATAAAAGACACATCAAGAAGCACTAGGTGCAAAAAATGGAATAGTTTGATCACACTGCAAAATAAAATGTTAAAATCTACGATGTCTCTATTGAGAATGAAACGCGGAAAGTCGCGAAAGACGGCAACGTTGATCATACTTGTTGAGAACTGCCAAAAAGAAAGGGTAGACTGTAAGAGGAGGTGTTGCTAGTACTGATGCTGGCGCTGGTACTGATACTAGTCCTAGTGCTAACAACTAACAAAACGAAAGGCGAAGCATTTATAAAGAATTTCACAAATTTCAATGAAAGATAATGAAACAAACCACAGATAGACTCGCGGCTTGGTACGCTAGTGCTGCTGTTAGGCTATTGGACATTGGGTAGATGACAAAACACTAAAAAATACTTTACATACTAAAACTACATAAATAAACAAGTGAATTGACGTTTCGTTGAAGTGGGCTTTCATGGGCTTTCATGATCAAGTTACAGATTGGGTTTTATGAACTCATGAACTTTCAATTTTTTTGGTTATGTTAATTACAAGCACAAATATTATTGGGGGCACCTTTTCTTCAATAGTTCTACTTTCTTCGAATTTAACAGGTAGTTAATTGAAGTAACTTCCACAGGTAAGGTCTTCCTTATATTAAACAACACGAAGCACGACTTTAAAGGCATTTATCGAGGCGGTACTTTAAAACTATGAACGGCATTGCTAAATAAATAGAACAGAGATTGGCAATAAATGTTCTAAGGAAACAAAATGTGGTACTATAGGTTAAGTTGTAGCAAGAAACTTGATGTCTTGGCAACAATGTTATACAGAAGCGATTGTACCTGAGGCTTTTACCACGTCTTGCAGGCGGCATCCAGTAAGCAATATATATAAATATATATACATAAATATACTCACTCTCATAGATACAACACTCTTCTAACTGCGGCGAGCTTAGCCTACATTTCAGAACAATAAAATACTAAGAACGAGCAGAGACAAAAGAAGACACCATGCTTGTAAATTACACTTGTAACTATTGAGATTTTCATCTACAAGTGCAATCCTGTAATCTATCACAGGTACTGATTTTGTGAATGGAGGTACTGGAGAAGAAATGCCAAACTGTATATTTGATACTGCCTTACCTTACAATCTACATTTCGCAGGTATTTTAAGCCATTTACGGTAGCCGTACTATGTAACCTTTTCATATCATTAAAGTTACTATACCTGAAATATTCCCATCAGACTAAAGACATTAAGAACTAAAAAAATTAATAGTCTCTCTTACGTTGAGTTTTCTTAAGACCTTGAAGGACAATAGTAGATGAAGTACTTTTTGCCACATCATTGAACCGATAACCAGATTGCGGAAATGTTGACGACGGCATTACGATGATGGGACATCTGTTACTTCTAGTGCTGATAATGGCCTCTGCGTCATGCCTACTACTTCATCAATAGCGGAACCTGTCGTACACCAGTGACACTGCCATTCCTTTCATTGAGCCCGATTCCCGAAGCATACGGAGATGCTGGGAGGAAACCAAACAGCCACAACATAACGATGTGATGAATCACCCACCAGAAAACCACTTTTCATGATGGTGAAAGGGCACTCAACAAATCTCCCGACTCTTGCAACTCCTAAAATGGGAAACAAACTGGCATTACATCGTTCGGCTGTTGAACAGACGTCAGCTGTTAGGAGGTAAAAAATACGACAGAATATATCATGGTATGTTATGGTACTTTGGTGCCCATCAGTAAATCTGCACAAGGAGAAGGCTACGTGCTAATGCAATTGGGGCAATCTTAGTAGCACGTAAGTAAGTATTAGTGGGGATATCGAGGCTCTTTTGATGTTTGCATTCATTGACATGTGACAGGCTCTTTTGCAATTGTAAAGTAAAGGGCACATTAAGCAAAGACTGCAGTGAAACATTATGCTAGGAGAGGTTTCCTAAGAAAGAATTGAGGGTCATGTCATTACCCCCAACTTTCAATTATTGGCGAATGGGTTGCAAGAAGACCACTACATCAATTCTTAGAACCACAAAGCCCGTCTTAGTGAGCGCAGAAGATTTCAGTTCACTACTGCCAGCGAGGTCTCGATATTCAGTAGGTGATCCATTTCTGCTAATGATCAGCACTCCTTACAAGTCCTTTACGTAAAATACAAGAATGCAAGAAAGGAACCCACCTTAACTATGTCAAGTCCGCCAACGAGATCTCCGCCTACATACAGCTGGGGATAAGTTGGCCAGTTCGAGTATTTCTTCAACCCCTCTCGCACCTGTGAATGGAAAATATATAAGAGTGTTGTTCAGGAAATGTTTCATCGAACCTTTATGTTTCATCTTCCAACAATCAAGGCACTGCTAGAACTCTAACACCGTGTATTGCAGAATTTTTGCACCAGTGATATAGAAAATTGCGGGCATTGTACACGGACAGGAAAAATCGGACCAAAAGATCTTGCTATGGTCTAGAGCAAATCTATATTTCGGGACTTCGCTTCGACCTGTTCACAAATCCTGGGTCTACGGCACCAGTACCAAAAAAATTAAAGGGGATAACGCACAAAAATATAAAATGCCTTTTATAATATCTAGCTTGATACATTTGGCCAGAAATAAATAAAATCTTCACAGTCAACTTTCAATTTCCAAGAATTGGTAAAAAGAAAATGACACAGCAACTCGACGGTTGCTACGCTTGAATGCTCTGTGGCACTGAATGTATTGTGGAGAGTCCACAGCACCAATGAACTGCTTTAGAAAGAACTGCCCAAGCTGTTTTAGAAAGAGGACACGAAGGAGGATTAAACTGGTTGACCATTACAGATTTCACAACGAAAAGATGGCCAATTGGCCGGTTCTTTGGTAAAAAGAGAGAAGAGAAGCCTGGAATGGTAGAATAGGAGTCACCCACATAGATAACCTGTTGCAGGATGTTGGAATCGATAGAGAGTAGTTGAGATCACTGATGGCAGACCACGTCGAGTGAAAACGATCAAATCTGATAGTGGCCGTAGCCACAAAAAGAACAAGAACCTTTGAAGATCTACCTGTTGTCCTACTGGAAACATCGACATCTATATGACAAGCGAACGCCATCGAGCTATTCAAAGTTTACAGAGTACGATGTCTTTATCTCTTACTATTGAAAATAAGCAAGAAGTATACTCGTATCGCAGTGGTCTTCAGTATTTCAAGTGACAAAACTTACAACGAAAAATCCTCACTAGTAAACGTTCTGAAGGTGTTTCTTGTAAATATCACCATTACATTACAATATATTATAATACAGACACTCAGAACTTACCTCATTGTCACCCAGAATATCAAAATGGTCATATTTCACTCTGAGTGGGAACAAATGAAATAAAAGAGTGATTACTGATACACGCACTTTATTATAGTTCATGATAATTACCTTCATGACTTGAATTTACTTAAAATCATCTATGACTATACATTTCCAAACGGCAAAATAATCTTTATGGTTTCTCATGAGAATTTTTTTTCCGATGCGACGGTTAACAGGCAGAAACTACTAAGCCATAAAGGTCCTTAAATGTCACAGAATTTTCGTACACGAAGTACTTTGATTGAGTGTACTCCTCACACTGAGACACGTGGACTTCATATCCCAGGTATCGAGCAAAGGTCTGAAATAATATGCTCCAATCTTGCAACTTTAGTCCTTTTTCACCACAAAAGACCGGACGACAAAGACGCGCAAGTGCAATGTCCTCCAAATCGGCCTGTACCTTGCATTTAGCAAATAGTTTAACTTCGGGAAAAATTATATTTTTTCCCATAGCTATTTAAGTTCGAATTCAATTTGAGGCCCAGTACTCGGTGGTACTTGAAAGAACCGTCGTCGCTTTAAAATCTTAGGGATTTCAACATCGCGCATGTGAACAAAACCTCTATCGCGAATATAAGACCATAGGTTAGATATGAATACATTTTCTGGCCATGTTGTAGATCCCAAAGTTTCACCATATAGCTCTATTCAAATAATGCCACGTAAACATAAAGAAAATATATCTAATTATCATGATGTATTGTTTCGGCAGTGGAAAGATCTTACGTAGGAATATCTAATATATATCATATTTATGTATATCCAAAGGACGTCGGTATAAAAGGAATGTGTAGCATAAAAAATTAGTACTTTATAAATTTCATATATAGCAAATCAAATCCGAAAGTGAAATGATACTTACCCCGTTGAATCTAAAATTGAAGTTATGCTCCTGCTAAATCCACACTTTGGTTGCTAAAGAAGAACGAAAATGGATTGATTCAAATACGAGTCAAAAACACACATAGAAATACATTAAAAGTATAATGGAAACCCTGATAAATTTGATAAATTTACAATTTTTCAGTAATTGCCCAGATTATAGTCAGCAGTTTTACACCCATCAATAGCAAGATGGTAGTAACCCTTTCCTATGAGGTTTTTTATGTTAAGAATCTTAGCTCTTTGTTTTGCTGCTTTTTCTCCCAAAGTTCTCGATCGCATACATTTCACCCGTAGTT
>JAAAKL020006244.1:0-18248 GCA_010016065.2 Carybdea cf. marsupialis auct. non (Linnaeus, 1758)
ACCCATGAAACATTCAGATGTTGGGATGAACAAGGACTGACCGTTTAGAGTTTTCTCTATCCATCTAATTCTGCAGTATGCAGTCTGAATCAGTTGGGCAGAGATAATAGTGTTAAAAGATGATTGCGTATGTATTGCATTATGAAACGATTTGTGTCAAGAAAACAAAAAGTTCATTGTAGTAAGTCCACACTCAATCATACGAAATATTGTGGCAAAAACTTCGTCCGCTTCTGCTCGAAGGCAGAGAGTGCGCCACTCCCCTTCCTTCTGTTTACACTATATGACCTCAGTATGAACTGTTTCCCATTTGCCGACCTCGGAAGGATGACCCGCTGGGTTGGCAGCCAGTTTGATGGCTCAGTTTACAAATTCATGAAACAGACAAATTTTCAAATCATCCAGAGTAGGATTTGAACCTGAAACTTTCTACGCTAAAAGCTGCAGACTGAACCACTGAGTCATCGCGCCGCAAGATTTCCTTACCGTAGGATAATGTCAGGAAGTGATAAAACAGTTTATTCAATATCCGAAAGATATTGTTTGTCCCGAGCGACCTTCAGTCAAGCTTTTGTTTGTTATTTTTGTTGGCCGATTAAGCTGCAGGGACATACGTTGTGAGTAGTTTTGGCGACTGCACTCAGGTGATAGAAACTCTGTAAAGCCAAGACCTGCTTGTTGTATAACTCTATAACTTCGTCAGAAGTTCCATCCATCTTAACATTCTCTAATATCACGCTTTCTGCAAGCATCGGTAATGATATCCTGCACTATTTGAGGGCGTAAGTCCAAGTTTTGGTGTAATTTTTGTTCATGATAGGGGTGTAATCAGTAGTATATCATTTCTTAAAATTGGACGAAATTCTTTCCCTTCCCACAGTTTCCATTTGGCGTCGAAAATTCTTTGTTGTCGTTCTGATACTATCAGTTCAGCGGCAAAAATGCATCATAAAATGTTCCTTCAATAAACTAGTCAGGCTAGTCATGCCACATTAGGAAATTGACTTAAGATGTGTATCGTGTCCGAGCTCGAACCCACACAGGAAACCTTCTATAACATGCGACGATACGCAGCTATTGAAAGAAGAAACATGGTAAATTCATGTGGCGATTGCATGCACACTCTGTAATAAGTCACGTTTGCGTAATTAAAAAGTCGTCTTCTTAAGAATTTCTAAAACCGAATGAATATCCATTTGCAGAAAGATGGCCCATAAGCCATACCGTTTGAGACACAAAGTTTTCTTTTTGTAATGGTTGCAAAGGCATTGGTTGCATAGCGTACAGTTATAAGGCTCCTATTGGAAAAAGTAAGAAGTAATGTCGCTTATTTGTACCTATATTAAGTGTCCTAACTATTCGCTTCCACAATATTAGGACATCTTATCATCAGTATCAGTGCGTAAGGATCTAGCCATTAAGCAATCGTGAATCGTAGTTTTAGAACGAGCTTGTACATCTGCTGGTATCAATGTTTACTTTATATTTTGCCTGTCTCACCGAGGAAAGATTGCATGACAGAATGTACGCATCAAAATAAGCTGGCTGAAGCGTATATAAATATCTGTAACATTGTATTATGTTACAGAATAATAGTTGTAATTAGTTGTAACAACTGTTGTAATTACAATTAACGAGGTACGAGATAACCTTGTACTACACCTTTCTACGTTAAATCGAAGACCTGAATTTCCCGCGATTATACAGAACTTTACGTAAACACGAATTAAGACTGCTTCCAGCTGTATAGAGTAATTTTTCTGTATACATGCGAAAATGTTCACGCCAACTGTACGTATCCAGGGAAGCCGTTGGCTAACGCTCATTTGTTTTTATGAAAGCTCGTAAGCATACGCATGTTGCTAATGCTAGTTTGTGGTGGTACGCCCAAAATATTGATATCATTGTATTCACATCATGTTGTCCTTCCCTTTCCGCAGCGAATTTGTTGTGAAGCAATGCATAAATCATGAAACCTTTTAGTTGCTATCGTGATCAATGTATTACGGAAATATCGTATCTATCGGGATTGATAACTTTTCGTGAATATTTTTCCTGCGTGGCTGAGTGTATAGCAACGTGCATACTTGAATGTCGAGCAAGTATAGTTATTCCGAAAGCCTTTTTTGTTCATAGTTATTTATTATATATTATTATAGCCGAAATATGAGGATATTGTTACTGAAAATCAAATGGGGATAGCTGAAGACTATCGGTAGCAGGCCTAAATTGCATCAGCAAGTGTCATGTGTCTTTTTTGTAACCTTGACAAATTGCTAAATAATTTGGGAGTTGTTACACCTTTCCTCGCAGTTGCTGGCCTTCCTCTCCGGAAACCTCTCCTTCCTGTGGATCTCTTTTTAAAAGATCGATCTTGCGGATTTCTGCTTCATGTAAGATGTGATTGTTCTAATTTCACATGGTTATAAAGCTGCAATGTGTAATCTATCTCATAATATGGGATTTTTTTGCATTTATTTATTTCAGAAATCATGACCAAAACATCAGGGTTTTTTATAATCTCCCAATCCGCTTCTTTATATGTTATGAACTCCTAAGACAACTATTAAGCCCAAGGGGTCTGTGGACTCCAGATTCTGACTACTAGAGAACGCAGTGATGGAGTATGGTGATAACTTTGTCAGGGTGTTATGATAGTTGTCTGACTCAAAAATATATTTACTGTTAATATATTTAAGGTAGATAGATAAATGTGTGACGATATGTTCTTTTATCTTAGCAAAGTATCGCGATAGTATGCTCTCTAGTATTATAAAAAAACTTTGCCCGTTTAAATTGTCACACCTCCATGCTGTTTGATTTTTTAGTATCTGATTATCATTGCAGTTATTGTCATCCCTTATGTCAAAGACACATGATGTAAATATTTTTTATATCTACTCTTGGCTTTTTATTTTACAATACTGGTTATTGTATCTTTTTATTTTTACGATGTAATCTACTGTTGGTAGCTATATATGAGGTATGTCCTGTGGTAATATTTGCCTTTCTTTTCCAAAAATTACCTGTATTACTTGCAAAAAATGGTGTCGACGTGGAGGAGGTGGAAATCTCGTTAGATTGAATATTAAAGAAATTTAGCCTTCAATGTTAAACTGTCAGATTTTTTCATTTCAATCATTACTTTCGCCAATCCTTCATTGCCATTACGTTTTAAGTTTTCTAGAAAGTACCAGATGTGTTACCTAAGACCTGTCAACCTTTTGAAGTAAAAATAGAAGAAGAAGAAGTTTGCTCTTGATTGTAACTGAAATTATTTTAAAAAATAGGGTACCTGGATTGGCTTAGAAGGGCTTTTCCAAGAGTCTTCTCAAGTAGTTTGTGATCAACGAAGTCGCGATAGAAAAACTTCTTCAAACAGTACAACTTCTTCTCTATTTTGAATCGTGCATCGCCAAGAGCCGATTTTGCGTAAAAGCGCACGATATAAATGTAAACGCCCTCAGTCACACACTTATGACTTCCTCACGTCACTTTTGTGAAGTCGAATAAGAATTGCGTAAGTATTGAAACTTAATGTAAGTGGTATATTTAATATATGGAAGTTTTCCCTTAAATATATGAAACTAACATGTATGGAAGTGACCTGTAGCCCTTAAATGTATGATACGTAAAGGCGCATAGTGCGTGATTGACAAAATGGCGTGGAAAACATTCGACATGCGTGCAGATTGGGAGGGGCTGCTACTTTCAGGATTCTAATGTGTAAAGCACGGTTATTCAATGTTCCCCTCTACCAACTGTCGTATGGAAGCCTCTATGAGAACATTCTTTCTTTTATTACCAAATACGCGCCTAATTCTCCATCGCTGCATATCTTTTCCAACTCTGCTTTAGTTTGGAGACCAATCTACATTGGACATGACCATAGAAGGCTAGGGATCCAGCTGCTCTTTTCAAGAGCCTATTGTAATGTGGCTGGACGAGAATTGGCAAGAAAGTGAATAGACAACGGTGTTGCAATTTGAGGAAGGCACATGGTCTTGATGGTTAGTTGGAAGCGCTGGTCGATACATTTCATGGATTTCGTTCATCCCGAAAGACCTGGTGCCTTCCACAAATTGCATCACCGTTGTGTATTCATTTTCTTGCCAGTGCGAGGCTGGCTATGTCGGCCCCACGAATTTGAGGTTAGCCATGTTCCATCCTGTATTCACCAAGCATCAGCTCCTACAAGGAAACAACCACCTCGGGTTTCAAAATCTGAAAACACCACTAAGCAATGTGACTCTGCCATAGGGCAGCACTTGCTTGAAAACCCAGACTGTGCCAAAATGTATACGGACGATCGCTTCCGCATAATTGGGAAAGCTAGATCTGCTTTTCACTTGGCCGTTTTAGAATCCATTCACATCAAAGCAAGAAAACCGTTGCTTTGAAGACAAAAAGAATTTGTCTTCTAATTGGGCCTTTTCGGTTAACCATTCAGTTTCACGGACACTGTCTGGTCAAAACAACACCAATCTGGTAGTCAGGATTCTAATTGGCTACCTTGTATAACACAGTTGGGCAAATAATTTCGTTGATTCCCTTTCAGGTTATTTTCTGACGAATTGTACTCTGAGGAGTGTCAGACGCAAAAAGCTTTTAGTGCAAAATGAATTCGCTACCTCGTGCAGTTTTATTATTCTGTACCATTAACAAACTATTAAATATAGACACTGCCATTGCCGAAACTGTATTAAATTTGATGGTGCCAAGGGAATATCATGTCCTATAGGAATCTTCAGACCATTCTGTTGTTTACTGTGACTGTAAATTGGAATACAACTATCAAGGAGGATGCTCCACTTCTCCGAAAGACCTTCTCTTAGGAAGGGCAGATTGGGATGGTTTTCGGGACTACTTGAGAGATGCTTCATGAGGGAACCATTCAAAGGGGGTTCTCCTTTTTGTGATTGGATTCAGGGAGGTATTGATGCTTTGTTCCACAATGGCAATTCTTGGTGAGACCTTATCCTTCTCCATGTTTTACTTTGGTTTGTTCGTCTGCCATAGCCCACAGGAATCACTTCTTTCATCAATATCAGCGTGTGTGGATTATGGAGTATTGGATCATTGCTCAGACAAACCAGTAATAGATGCAAGAGGATTATTGAACCGGCAAAAGCAACTTATTTGGAACAGAGTATTCAAGCTGTTTCTACCTAGAAACTTGGATCTCGTGTTTGGAGAATCCATCACAGCGTCACGAATAAGGGAAAAGGCTGTTATTCCTCCCTTATTCAATTGACGAGAGGTGCTAACATCTTCAGACAAATCTCAGCTGTTTGGTAAAATGTTTGCCAAAAATTCCTGCTTGGATTGCTCTGGGTTAGAGCTTCCAAATATTCAACCTCGCACAGTGTTTTCTTTGAGAAAGGTCTGTATTACTCCTTGGTTGGTTTCTGATGTGATATGTAATCTTGACTCTACTAAGGCTTCGGGATCGGACATGTTCTTGTTGTTCTTCTAAAGAATTGTGCTTCTGAAATCTTATCAATCTTGTCCAAATCTTTAAATCTCTATCTGAAAGGTTCCCGTTTCCTTGCATGTTAGAGGACGGCATTAGTTCGTGTGTTTAAGATAAATGGGGAAGTTCGCTTCTTGAAAACTATTGCCCAATTAGATTCTGCCTGTTGTCAGGTAGGTATTTTAGAGGTTGATAAATATAAAGCTAGTGGAGTACCTGAAGAGCATGCGCCTTTTCTTTGATGTACAGTATGGTTTTCGTTCTTCTAAAATTTCGGACAATGAAATATGAAAGTTTCCCCAACCCCCGTTCCAAAATATTGTTCAGTTTGAAAACGAGCATTTTGGGCACTTGCATTTCAGACCTCCCTGCTGTTAAACGAAGAGGTCTAGAAAACAAATAATACCAGACCTGGACACCCCTTTCATCTGGCAAGTGTCGTGCGTGATTTGTTCAATTTTCACCAAATTTAGTAAAAGTTTAACTTCTATTTGTCCGTGATTGTAGATCTGCTGCTGATACTCTCACTGTGGTAACTCGGCAAATCTATAGAAGGTTGCATAGATCTGGTTTGATTTTTCCAAGGCTTTTGATAAGGATTGGAATGCTGGTCTTTTACATAACCGCATGAGAGATTCGTTTTTGCAGATTATGGCATTGGTGATGACATTTTCAGTATCGGGTCATCTTTTTGTGATCGAAATATTAAGGAGGTTTTGAATGGTGAGTGGTCTAATTCGTTTTTCGGACATGCTTGACCCACACTTATTCTCATTTTTATTAATTATAGATCTATCAGATTCTGTGTTGTGTCAACTTGCAATATATGCTGATGGCATTACTTTATATTCTTCATACTTCAATATTTCTTCATTCAACACAAGATAGCGTTGTCACAAGAAGGTATTGAGTTACCTTGAAGAATTAAAAGTAACAACTAAACAGAAAAATAGATGTAATTACAGGCAAAGAAAATTGACGATTCCAAGAAATAGCGGTTGACATTAGATTTAAAAGTGTCCAGATCATAAGTAAGAGGAAAGCAGTCTGAAAACATAAAGTTCCAGATTTTGGTTGGCCTAGAGAAGAAAACTGATAGCTCAGAAACTTCTGTTTGTTTTAGGAACACAAACAGAATAGTCATGCAGGAATTCAGCATACGCAGTGGACTTCGACCTGATGAGGAGAAGAGGAGCCAACTTGTTCAACTCAAAAGAACACTTACGAAAGTAGTACATGTAGAAAAGACTTAAAGATGCAACATCTCTGCGGTGAGACAGAGGTTGAAGTGTGCATACCAGTTCAGGGCCAACCGCATGAGAGATTCGTTATTGGAGCCGGTTATATATGTTGAGATAAGAATTTGGTGCACCAGCCAGAAGATGACAACAATACTCCATGCACGGGGCTTTATCATTACCTTATAAAGATATAACACAACGTCAGGTGACAGAAAGATCATAGATCGCAAAAGAGCCGCAACCTTCCTTGAGACAGACTTAGCTAGGTTAGTCAGATAAGGACCCCATTCTAGCGTTGAAGTAAAAGAAATGCCCAGAGCTTCAACGGAGACAGCTCCTCAAGAACAAGGCTATCGATACTCAGACGCAACTGTAAAGGGTTCTGAGATCCTTTTACAATGTAGAGTCCTACAAAATGATGGTGGAGTGGATGCAGAAGTGAGCAGAAGGATCCAATAAAGATGTCACAATTGGTCCTTGTGACGTATGCGTAATGACAAATGGGAAACATATATATTAAATTGTTGGGAAATATACTGCCATATTCCTGTCAGCTACGTGATATAATACACCAGCTACGTGATACACACTGAGAAGTAAGAGCAAAAGTTGGGAAAATGAAAATGTGTAGATTGGCATGTAAACATAAGGAAGAAAGACCATGTAAGAAATGAGGATATCCAGGAGAGTACAAAAGCAGGCAGAAGTAATGAAGACATCGAATGACTTCATTTTCTTAGATACTGTGATCTCTTCTTTACATACTCGCTAAATAATCGATTCAGACAGCTATCGACAATGTATGTTGCATCTTCTTGCCAAGCCTTGGCTGACGCCGCCCCTACATGGGCTATCGTAACATTTATACCAGGAGATGTGTCTCCCGAGGATATCGCTCCAAGAAAGGAAATTTATAAAAATTTTATCAGGTTTTAAGATTTACGTTAAACCATTGTTTAGAGCATCAGAAGATCCATGTCGTGCATTTTGGACTCCCAGTCGAGTGGCATTATCATGTCAACGTTGCAAGGATATAAATTCTTGATCTATTTTTCCCTATCGAAAGAATGAAAATTATAGGTACTTGAATTTGCAACGTACAGTACTTCATGTTCAATTTTTTGCGTATCTCTGGCCCAAATCCGATTGTACCTTATCTGTCTCAGATGAACCAAGAACCACACAAGTTCCATTTCGCTCCAGCTTTTACACAAGAAAGACTCCGTCAATCTTCGTTAATTGCAAGTGCAAAATTTGGTAAGAGAGGAGCCATTCATAATCACAGCTATTATTGTGCCACGTCTCTCTCTATCATGTCTATTTCCGTTGCAGTAATTGGTGGAGGAATATCAGGCCTGGCCTGTGCCCAGTATATAAAAGCAGTTAATAAATCAGTGCGTGTAACAGTCTTTGATACCGGGAAGCATGCTCCCGGAGGAAGGTACGTTGTAAGTGTAATTTCACAAGGCCATTTTTTCACACATACAAACAAACGGTTTTAGTAATACGAGAATGAACTTACGCATTAAACGTATATCGCTTATCATAGTTTCATACAGGTAGTTAAAGTCGTCATATACACTCTAACTAATGTATCAAGATAAGGCAATCTCGTTAAGGGCCTACCTTGCGCTTGGGCCTATAGCTGAGGCCTACTCAGGTTACTGCATTGTAATGGTAGCCAAACGTATCATTTGTTATTGTAGCAAATGTAATATATGGTAAACTGCAAAGCACAGTAAAGGAAATTACCGTCTATCAAGACTTACAGTTAAATTAAATGGAAGTCAAAAGGTAGGATGCTCTCTTCATGAGTGTAGTAAACTTATTTTATACTATGGATATGGATGTAAAGTTAGGGTAACATTCCGCATTGCCAATTTTTTCAAAAAATTAAACGAAAATATCAAGTGGGGATCTGGAGCCCCTACCCTTTAGGTTCTACGCCTACTTCTTTCTCCAGGCAATTTCTTCTGTCCGCAGTACTCGTGTTATATTCTATTGTTGATAGATATGGATTTGGGTGAATTTTGCAGTTGGGTGCACAGTTGGGTTCAGGTTATTAGTTTGGCTCAGCTAAGTTTCTACTGGGCATAGATGGGTTGGGGTGGGTGCAGATGGATTTAGTTTCGGATTTAACTACGGTAGATATTCATATGTTGATGTGGTCATGATTTTCTCAAAGGATGGCAGCCAAACGCTTTCATACACATAGCCCAGGGGCTCATTGGTGCAACTGATCTTCCCCTTTCCCCAGTTGTCCTTATTTTGAATCAAAAGGAGACAATTTTCAGGGATAAATTGAGATTTGAATTTGCAAAAGCATATTGGAAGTGAGATTCTGTTACAATTAAGGAAGTAAAGAAAAAAATCAATAGGACCCAAAACATCTGTTACATTGGGTACTGTAACTGTGAAGCATCCCAGTTTTTATTTTCAAGTCCACTTTTGAAAACACATACTATCATAATTTTGCCCCTATATTCTGTGCAAGTAGAAAAAGAAGAAACAATTGATACTTTAGAGATATTTTACTTATTCTTTCCTTTCATCATGCCTTCTTAAAGTGTATGCTGGTATGCAGATTAGTAGGCTTAGTATGATTGCCCTGAAGTTGCTTCCATTTCCTTACAAAAATGAGGAAACATTACGTTCTGCTAGATAAGAAGGCAATACAAAAAGCATTTATAACATTAAAGATCAAACTGTAGATTCTCCCATTTAAAAGAATGTTGGTATTAGAAGTGTTTCAGTTAATCTTGTTGTGTTAAATTTCAAAAACCCTTTATTCATCTTCATGAGATTCATCTTCATTCATCATGTGTTCAAGTCATTAGGCTATTTGATGAAAACCAAAATCCTCCTAGCTTATTACTTTAGCAAAACCTTTCTCTGTAAATGCTGAAGTTATTTGACGGTTCTGAATGTTGCTAGATAGGCCTACTTAGAATAATTCATAGAGACGTTCTTGCTGGAAAGAAACTCAACGTTGTCTCAAATTTTAACTTCTTTACTGACTTTTAACACTGATGATAAATGATGAAATAGTCAAACAACTCTATAACATCACTGATATGTAAGTAGTCCGTAATCATGATCATCTACAATTTAACATTGTCGGTGGGTTGGAAAAGCCAGAACTGGTTTGCAAAGTATTTTCTCCTATTCTACAACCAAATGACAAAACAACAAACTCTTCTACTGGACTGTATTCACGCCTTTTTATCTTATGTATATAATCATATAAGTATATGTCTGATCACATCATTTTATGTAACTGTAAGGTCCCATTGCTATTAATTGATTAAGTTACACCAAGTATGCAAGCATAGTAGAATCTAGCTTCAGCTCCCAACATTAGGCTTATACCAATTATCATATATAGGTAATAACTCCCTGACTCCCCTAAACCTTGTCGTAACTTTCTCAACTACACTTCCTCATGCACCTAATTGTATACCAAGCTAGCTGAATGTTTCAACCCCATTTGGCCATCACATATAACTAGTGTAGGATCCTCTATTGTACAGTTTCTTTTACTTTGTGTATATCTTGCATTTAAATTGTTGATCTCTCTTCAGTTGGACTTCCACACCACTGCATACCTTTTGTACCCAGTGGTGGTACAACTCCAGAAAGATATAATATCTCCTCTCTGAACATCAGACATTTCACCTAATAGTAATCACTTCTGTTGGTTCAATATTGATTTTCAACCCTTTGGTTTCCTGAGCTCCTTCAATCATCTATTTTCTCATTTAGGTTCTAAGTACCTCATTAATTGAGGCTGAAATAATCATCATCATCATCATCATCATCATCATCATCACCATCATCATCATCATCATCATCATCATCATCATCATCATCATCATCATCAGTGTTAACTTCCATGATTCCCCTTTATTTGGTTGGATATGCAATGGCTCTTCTCCAGGCCACTTTGTCCAGGGCAATTTCTTCTCTGAAGCTAATACCTTCATTACTTCGTTCAAAGCTTTTATTAACTACTATAACAATAGTTTAGAAGATGCCTAGAGCAATCTAATGGGTCTAGTAAAAAGTGTTCTCTTTGAAATGGGAAAGGGAATTTCCATGTGCTAGTAAAATTGCCTATGGAAGTGAGAATGCCTTCTGCAAGTAATGCAACAGTAATGTAACAGTATGCAACCAAGAGAAAAATTCTCAAAATTTTCCTACATTTCCTCAGTAAAATGCAACAATTACTTCAATAAAAGGGCATGAACATGAACTTGCTGATTCAGTCACTATTCCTTCTGTTCAATTGATCACCATGAACAAATAATTTGTCAAAATTCAAAATGAAGCACTTTGCAAAAAAAAGTCAATCAAAACAAAATGCTGCAAAATCTTATGTATACATGTACTCTTTATGGTGAGACATGTGAAAAGATAACAAGAACTTTTCTTGAAGTAGTTCCATTCACTCTCCTCTTAGCTTAATACTTAATCTCCGGATCTGCTGGAAAGCCTCTTTTCATGAGGTTTTTGTGATACAAGAACACTGCAAGTGAAATGGTGTACAAATAACTACGTGAATATGCTTTGTCATGCACCACTGCTCCTATCAGTAATACTGAAGATGAAATGAATTCCCCAATGTTGATCTCATCAAACATAAATCAAGGAACAGAATCAGTTTATATCACTTAGATTCAGGTATAATAGTATGAACAGCAGCAGAGATATTGTTGTAAGAGATAAGATGCTAAACTGATTGAATTATGATACTCTGTTCTAAGATGTTTGACAACCACTTAGAAAACTCATGCTGTGAGGAGCCAATCATTGGCAGAAAAGGAGGAAGTGATGTGCCTTCATTATATGCTTTAGGTCAGTGATTCCCAATCTTTTCTGGATTGTCATCCCCTCATTGATCCAATAGCTCTATTGTTGCCTCCATTCTATGACAATAGAGGCAAAACACGAAATTTTGAACTATTGTCATAGCTCAAACAGCACATTTTGCTAGTAGTTTAAAGTGTATTTTTGAGTACAGCTTTTAAACGTTAAAGTTCGATTTCTCATTCACAGTGTGATGGTTGGCATTTTTAGTGCAAGGAGAGTTTCCTGATTTCAAGTGTAAATTCAGTCAGGTATAGGTGTAAGTCTATCAACCCCCTTCAAAAACATTTTTGTCCCAAAGGTGCAATGTTGCCCATGTTGGGAAGCACTGCTTTTGATAACTTGTACATAACGAGATTGATGGGGACCAGTTGGCCTAATGAAATTGTAATTTTCACATGGTAAATAATTGTTTTTACTAAATCTGGTAATGTATCCATAGTTTTGGTTGTCTTGTTAATTAAGAAACCTCACCAATTTTGTAAACTTGGTGATGCAACCCAGGATGTTTCCTATTGTATGCAGTTCAAATAATGCCCCCCCTGTCCCTTGATCAGGTTTTGTAGCTGCAGTTTCTGTGTCACTGCCAAGTGCTTTTATGGTTTGGAAATGGTCCCTATAGATGCATATAGAAAACGGTATGATCATTGATTGCCCCTCAATACATGTACAACGAATCACTTTGTCTTGCTTTTAAAGAGTTTAATGCCAAATGTATTACCAGTTTATGTTTCTGTAATTTGTTAAAATGAATTTCAAATTATTAATTCAAAATTAATATTTCTTCTTGATTAATGGTATTGATGGAGATACAGAATTCAAGGCCATGACCAATGACAAATTGTTCAGTGTCAGTACGAGACGTTAGTTGAGATGGACAATATGTTGCATTTGGGGGCTGCATTTATCAAAACAAAGAAACCCGTGCTTTACTGGCAAATTTGTTTACAACTTAGAGTTTTCCCAATAACATGAATTTCTGCAAGCATGTCACTCATACATGTTTTATTTGCTGGTGAATCTGTTATGCAATGCAATTTTCAGATTCTTTAACTCTATTTCTTCAAATAAAACATGTATTACATAGAAAAAGTTTTGCATCCATGGGCTTTTGTTCTAAATATATCTCCCTCTTCGATGACTGCTCTCTTGTTAACAAACACCATAGGTGATTGCAGGGATTGATCATTTAGTGCCTAGTGGTGGTGGTTTCAGGGGGTAGCCAACGGGGCCATGGCTCAAGGCCCCAAGGCCTTTAGGGAACCCCACTCCTCATTGCTAAGAAAAAAGAATGTGTCTGACTGCCCATATCAATATCATGGAAGTAAGTGAAAACTTGACGCTGTATCCACTGGAAGGAATAAAATGTATCTGGAACTTCCGCAATACGATCATGTCTGAACTTCCTTGCAATGCATGATATCATTGGTCCCCGCAAACTTTTTAGGCCCAGGGCCCCGCACCCTTCAAAGCCGCCACTGGTGCCTAGGCCTCGATTCACCTTTCATCCCCCCTCCTTTATGAATTTGCATTACTGGGACTTCATCCAGTGGTATCACATTGTCCAACATTTCTGTCGGTTGGCAGGAGCGAGAGATTTGCTGTTGTTTTGGTGATATAAGTTAAAATTCATTGTTGCTTATTAAAGTGTTCTTCTCCTACAAAGCATTGATATATTCAAGACATTGTTAACCCAAATACTCGTCTAAAAAGAAAAGTATTTGGGCATTGAAATGGAGAAGCAAGCAAGGCTGGGGTTTATAACACTTCAAGTGATAATTGACGAAGAAACAGCGAATTAAAACGTTTAGTAAATATGAAATTCCATATACGAGCAATATGTATTGAACTATATTAGGACGAGATTGTACTTGATAAATCCTTGCAAATGGCAGAAAAAGAAACTAATGCGGCGTACATAAACTTGAGATATATTCTACCAATGTCAAACAATGTTGGTCGTCTTTCAGGGCTGCAGTGTTCAGAATGATGAGCGGCCATGGTCTAGTGGATACGTTTCTTGCCTTCAGCTCAAGAGGGTCAGGGTTCAAATCCCGAACGGGTCATTGATGACGTCAGGAAGGGTATACGGTCTTAATGTGCTCTATGCTCCAACTAAGTCCCATGTACATGGGCACCACCTTAGTCCCTGCAAAGGGGAGTGCACGGCGTTAAAACTGTATCATCATCAGTGTTCAGTGTGATTGGTTGTTATCTATTTTAAACATCACCAGTTCAACAAAATCAACGGGCAACAAAATTCTTGGGGTTGAAAGGCGGAAATTATTTATTGAGGAAATCTCATGAGGCACGTAAGTACTTGATGATATATGCACTTATGGAACTATTTTGATATTACTCTTTAGGTGCTCGTCAAGAGAATATGAGAGAACGGATGGTCGAACGTACATCTTTGATCATGCAGTTCAATGCTTTACAGCATCGTCAGCCATTTTTAGAGATCAAGTGAAAATGTGGATCGGTGATGGAATTGTTCGAAAATGGCCATCAAATAGAATAGGCACTTTTAACCATGGAAAATTTGTACCTTTAGAACGTAATGTGGACATTTTCGTTGGATCAAAGGGAGCCAGGTCGATAGCCAAAAAGATGGCGCAAGGTCTTGATGTGGAAAGACCAGTCTGGGTTAGGTAAATTGATGTACGCTTGTTATCTATAAAGTTTTTACCTAGTGCTTCTCTGTTCATGTTTTAATGAAATCATGGTACTCTTTGATTTATTGCAAGTTAAAATGATGTTATGCGAGACATCTGCGATATCCCTGTTGAATGTAAAAGATATCTTAACTGTTTTCATCGAGTAACGTACTGTGTATGGTACAGTTGGTTACAAAAAGGCAGTGCCACTTAATTTTACATTTGAAACCGTACTTTGTTTCAGCTTACTTGTTACCCTCTTGTTTCCCATTGGGTAATTTCCTTATCTTCGTATTGCATTGTTAAATCCACCTCCTTAGAACTGAAGAATGTTCGTCCCTTTTATTTGCACAGATTTTTAGCCGGTTTTATTTCTTCTTCAGACGACCTACCTGACGTTGTGTCCCTTTTTTGAGTATCGCCAATTGCATTTATTCGTCGTTATTTATGCGTCGGTGCTTAAGTATAAATTTATGATTATGATTATTCTCACTCTTACACATATATGATGTCTTGTATTTAATGATAGGGACTATTGTGTTTTGAGTGTATGAATGAAAACCAGCTTCGTGTGGACTTGTAGGCACTATAGGATCACTAACCAAAACGATTAAAACTTAGTTGTGCCTCACTTTTGAAACGGACGTACTCTCCGAGGGCGTTTTTCCATAATATTGGCCCATTTTCTTGTTGCTCCCATGCTGTCCCACCGCACCAGTACGGTTTCAGCACGGTACTTTTTATCCATTTTCACCGCGGAGGTAACTTTATTAATATTTATAAAGTGAATAGTTTTGTAATAATAAAATCTTAGACTACAGCCGAAGATGGCGATCGTGTTGCAAACAGCTCTTATTATGCTAGTTGTCAGCCCATGAAAAAGCTTATTCTAGTACTCAGCAGTTCCAAGAATCTGATACACCACCCTTACGACACATGGAGCTCACAAGAAGATCAGAAGTACATCATCATCATGGCCCTCGTTTGGATTTAGACGAGGATACTGTAAAAGAGGCAGGTTACATCAAAGTTTCCCTCTAGTTATTTGCTGTGTTAGTCACTATTTTACAAATGAAAGACGAATTTTGGCCGTATAAGAGGTACTTTATGTAAAGACTTTTGAACGAGTTTTCTCCTTGCACCCTCCTGCCTGCTGACACAGGCACCTGCAGAACAGACAGATACGCGTACGAACAGAACAGACAGACCAGCGGATACACAGAACAGACACGCGCACAGAACAAACACGTGCACAGAACAGACACGTGCACAGAGCAGAGGCACGCACAAAAGAGACACATGCACGCACACTACAGGTATACGCACACACAGAACAGACACACGCACGCACAGAACAGACATTCACACACAGAGCAGACATGTGCACGCACGCACAGAATAGACACACGCACGCATAGAACTGGCACATGTACGCACGTACAAATATACAAGCATGCACACATACACACACACACATGCACATTTTAGCTTCTCAGCCCGCCCTTTATCCCTCGAGTTTCAAATTCAGCTGTAATTCTGTCAACGATCAAACTGGTAGATTGAAGAGCATCTTTAGGTGGGCAGAAACTGAGGTCCATTTTTCGGTGCTGTTAACTTTTTCTGTTTAGTAACGCGAGATGTTCGCTGTTTGATATATCAAAGAAGGGAACATACTGTGCCATGATCTTAAAATACGAATGGCAGTGAAATGTTTTTAGTGTTTTACACACCAAAGAGACATTCTGGTTGACAAATACTCTATCAGTATTGATTACTGCCGTGTGGTGGACTTTACTTTCTTTTATTTCTATTTCTCTCGTAGCAAAATCTGCCGTGTTGGTGAGAAATGGCATCTCTATAATTATGATAGACTGCTTGGACAGTTTTCACACATCGTCATCGCCCATAATGGAAAATGCGCAGACAATTTAACGAGAGATGCCAAAATTCCAAAGATAAATAATTTACTAAAGGCAAGATTCGGTGCCAAGATCCCGGAGAGGTTTTCCGGCGGAGGCCAAATGCAGTTGTGCTCATTATGGATCCTCTTGGTTGTTTTTCCTCGTTCTCTGGATGTATCATTTGAAGGAGCTTTTGTTGAAGGATCTCCGGTTCTTTCATGGATTGCGAATAATACTGAAAAACTGAAAACACATTTAGAATCGAAAGGGCATGAATGTTGGACTCTTATTAGCACAAGGGAATTTGGCGCATCCCATAAAGTTCCACAAGAAAACATCCCTAGCAAAACCAAAGACGTTGTTACAAACGCACTTCTAACTGCATTCCATGCCTTAATCAATACCCCGGTATTTCCCAAGCCGATGTTTACGAACGTGCAGCTGTGGGGTGCAGCTGTGCCTCTCAATACGCTAGGGGAGCCATGCGTTTATCAACCCTCAACAAAAGTTGGTATTTGTGGAGACTGGCTTTTGGAGCCCAGCATCGAGGGGGCATACATAAGCGGTGTTGAAATGGGAAAGGTTATTCTAAAGGAGTTCGATAGACCAATGTCTGATATTGGCCTCGATTGCAGACTCACCCGTTTTGATACGAAGGCAATCGGTCGATTTGATTTGTCAACTAAACAGGACATTATGCAGACAGTGATGCCAAGCAGAGAAAAGTGTGTACCGAAAGAAGAAGTCATCGAAGTAAACGGACATGAACATGGGGACTTGAAAAGTAGAAAAAGTGATGATGTTACTAAGTTATCTAAAGAACTAGAGCAACTGTGCTTGAGGCGACAAGAGGTTATGGGCACCAGGAACCTAAATGCCAAAAGGCGAGTAAATAGAAAGATAAGGGAAGTGGCTCTTCAATTAAATCAGCTAGGTGTGCAAGGCATGGATAAGTATATTGCGTCCTGAGATACATAAAAATTTGTAAATCGAATTATAAATTTTGAATTGCTATTTGTAAGCGAAATTTTGCGTAGGCAACAGCAAGTCCTTTTGTGGAAAACAACGTTCTTATTCGTATCATCAGCTATGTTAATAAACAGTGAATTCGAATGCAAGCCAGTGTTGCACACTATAAGAAAGCCATATTTATACAAAATTGTTATGGCTTGTAAAGCAAGCTGTGATTTGGCAACTGTATAGCAGAGATTCGAGTTCAATGGTGACGTAAAAGTAAAGCCATTCCAGATCCTTTGTCATCATATTGATAACTTGTCCTTCTTTTCTGTGTATTCAGTTTCAGAACCAAATTATGAAGTTCCTCAGTTTCGAACTTTTGAAGGACAGTATGATTTGTTTTCTTTTGTAATAGTCCAGTTCCTTGCTTAAGACGTATTTTATTTGTAGTTCTGTACGTTCGATAACACATTCTCATATCGTATCTTGGCCCTTTTCTACGAATACTTCAAGGTTATATCTATAAAGTTTCGATGGTATAATGATAGTCAATGGAAAACAGATAACTAATTTACGTTTCGTTGATAATATCCATCTGATTGTTGATAGCAAAACTTGTTAACAATCTCTGATTGAGTGTTTAGATAAAACCCCTACAAAATAGGGGATGGAGATAAGTGCTGAAAAAAGTAACATTTTGGTCACTTCAAAGGAAAATGTAAACCTCAACCAACCGATAATGATATCAAATCAGGAACTAGAGCAAGTGAACACTTTCAAATACCTTGGAATCAAAATTAATAGTGATTTACAATCCATTAATGAAATATAGATCCGTGCTGGACATTAGCAAAACTGAGTGCCATCTGGAAAAACAAGAGTATCAAAATAGGGACGAAGGTTAAGGTTTATGAGCGCTATTGTTATGTAAACCATGATATACAGCTGTGAATCGTGGACGATCTATGCAAAGAGAATTAATTTACTAGAACTCTACATATACCTTATACAGTCCATAGGACCAACGAAATTGTTAAAGATGAAATTATGGAAAAAGCTGGAAACCATCAAACACTCAATAGTTTTGCCATATCACATACCGCAACAACCAGTTGAACCTAGCCAACACTCCTTTGCATGGAAAATTTCTTGG
>JAAAKL020006245.1:0-18248 GCA_010016065.2 Carybdea cf. marsupialis auct. non (Linnaeus, 1758)
TTTTTCTCACACTTTTATTCGTCATTGTTGGAAAGGTTTGTATCATGTAAACATAATTTATCTGTACCTACCTTTGCATGATCTATCCCTTTTCTTAAGCATTGAGTAATTTGTGTCCCTAAATCAATTAAGGGAAATACATATAAAAAAGTGTGAAGTGTACCTAAGGTGTGATCTACAGATCCGTGATGTGAAAATCAATCAGGTGGACCAGGTTAATTATCTGGGTAATACGCTGACAGGAGATGAAAAATGCGATGCAGATATCCGAAGATGCATAGCAGTAGCAAAAGATGCATTTTAGAAGTGACTAAAGAAGGATAAAATGCTACCATTAGGAACAAAGAAAAGAGTATTGGACCGGTACGTAATGTCTACTCTTTTATACGGCAGTGAATCCTGGACAATCTCGTCAAAGATGAAGGAAAGACTAGGAACCATAGACATAAGCTCCTATCGACAAATACATAGAATATCATGGACAGATCATGCTACAAATAAAGACGTTTTGAGGAAAATAGGATCGGTAAGGAGAGGACTGACGATGGTCAGAAAAAGACAGCTCGAGTTTTTGGGGCACATAATGAGGAAGGAAGGTCTGGGAAACTTAATCCTTACAAACCGCATCGAAGGCAAGAGAAGCAGAGGAAGGCAACGGTTAATACTTGACCAGTATAAACAAATGGATCGCAGAGCGAACAACAGGATATGATCAAGGTGATGTGATAGAATAGGTATTGTTGAGAAATGCAAGAGACAGAGCAATATGGAATATCAGGACCACGGACGTCCTGAAAGGATATGGTACATAGAAGAAGAATTCAAGTAACGTTAAGCTGAATGTTCTTGACGATTCGATTATCAGAAACATCAGGCTAACAGGTTCACGCGCCTGCTTACTTTTGCTACGGTAACATGTCCCTTTTACCTGAATACTCAAGTACGAAGCTTTGAACATGTTTACAGATGTTGCAAACAAGTGAAACAGGTATTTTCTACTTTTTATCTAATTATCCACATCACAACTCTCTGCTCTATATGGAAACTCGTCAGGAAAATACCAACGCTACCCACTATAGGAAGCTGTACATCTTTCTATCACTACCATCCACGTCGATTCATCAATCGTAACGATAAGGTCATAACAGACTGAAATAAAAATATTCTTTCCACTACCGTATTCATAGGGTGTGCTGTAAAGTCAAAAGAGTATTGCCAAAGTTTCTCTTTACGAAAGGTTCCTATTTTGTAGAGGAAGAACTCCTTTCTTTATACCTGACGTCTCTTTTCCTACCCTCATCAGATTCAACGTGCCTTCCAAACATATGCTTCGTTCCCATCTCTGTCGAGCATTTTAGTCAACTATATTATGAAATTATCAGGTCAGGTCAGGTCACTTCCGTAGCGTTTCCGCCGTTGGGGCACTTTGATGCATACACCCTTCTATGCCACTTCTCCTGATCTTCTGCCTCCTTCATGCAGCACACGATACTCATTCCGGACAAGTATACGATGTCACTCCACCATGATCTTCTGAGTCGTCCATTCTTCTCCTTCCAGGTTCCATTAAGGGTTCGTATTTGACTATCATTCTCCTAATTTGGCTTCGACTTTGACTTCAATATCAGCAATCTTTTGCTTCCACGTAATTCCCAATATTCTTATGCAGCAACAGAGTTCAAACACTTCGATTCTCCTTTCTGTTCTCTTATCGTACGTCTATGTCTCGCAACCATACAAAGCAGGAGATGTGATTAACTATTTTAATAATCTGATCTTGACTGGAGTGGATATTCCTTTCGAGTTCCACAAGTTGATTAGTTTTGCGAGTTAGCTTGTTGTGATTGCTATCCTCATTAAGTGTCGAGGGAAGGTTTTCAAATGTGTGAAATTATAGGCTTTACTATTTGAGTGATTATTGGTCTCCAGACTAAGAACTGGAAGAGGGTGGCAAGTTTCGAAGTTCTGCCGCACTTTGCAATTCAGTGCAATCCCATGTAGACGGGATCCATCTTGGCATGATAATGGAAATTTAGGTATTTCTAAAAATAAAAACTCTTCAAACTAAAATCTGGCCAACCTTTATAAGGAATTTTCGTAACACTCGGGAAAGATCAAACATCGGTGTATTTTGAAACAAAAGAACGCGACGGCGATACCTCGTCGATGCATGAGTAACTTGCGAAAAGTCTGTAAATTACCGTTCATACCTAAGTCAGCCAACGTGGATGACTTAGGAAAACGAATTTCTCACCTGTTAAAAAGTAGGAAGGCAACGCAGAAAGGAACAGTAGCAGCAGTTATATTTTCTTGAAACCAACAAAATGTAAAAGTCCCAGAGTATTCTCGGCACGAAAGGCACATAAGAGCTGGCCGCAACTCACCATGATTAGTAGCATGTCAGCAACACTTTCTCTGTTTGATATCATTCGTTGTATTGTTACATAGCACATCTCTCTCTCCTGTATTTACAAGTATACTGTAAGATATTAAGACATAGTTCCAATGAAATCGTTACAAATTTTTTATGAGCAAATAAAAACAAACGTATTAGTCATACACCATGCTCACGCAGTCACGCTTTAGGCAGTTAAGGTCCAATTTCATGGTACCGAGTATCATTTTATTGTTCAAACCAGAGTTCCCACTAAGATCAGACTTGCAAAGTCCTGGAGATAACGACTTCCGACTTTTGTAACAAATATCACTACTTTTCTCTTTTTTATTCCAGATCTTTCTGATGATTTATGGTTTTCTATGGATGTAATATCCTGCCTTTCTAACTGTTCAAAGACCAAACTTTTAAAATATAATAAAAAATAACAAGGATCATGTTGTGGAATGTTTCTTGTAATTTTTCTATTTGTGGGTAAACATTTATGATACAAATTCATATGTTATGCTATAAAGCTGAAATTTCTGTTCCCCCTCCCTTGTACCTCATCTATATGATATTTTTCTTTATATTTTCAATTATATTGGTCTCAAGCCACTTTAATGGCCTTTCGTTCTCTTTACTGTTACATTTTGATAGAGCATCTCTTGTAAAGAAACAGTATATTACGCAAGCCTTAAATGATACTCACTGTAGTGCTGGCAAATCTGAAAATCTCTTTTTGTAAATGAACTGTTAAGAAACATTTCCAGTTTCTTGTTTGAACTGCAGTTGCGAAAGAAATCTTAGAGAACTCATGCCAGCCCAGATACTTTCATAAATATTTGACGGTTAAACACCGGTTTCTTATACCCCACTTTCCTTTAAAAGCATGCAAACAAAGGAGGTGCTTTCGGAACATGTAAGGTTTACATACATTCAATAAATGATAGTGTACCGATCATTTTGCTGTAGCAAATGAATTGTATATTTTGTGCTGCAGAATCCTACCAAATTACATGTAACTCCAAAATGTTGTGGAGTCATATTTACAGACAAGTCCTAACAGGATTCTAGAGCTATACTTCTTAAACTTTAAAGGAAGTTTGACCATCCAGCGCTACATATCCTACACGTTTAAGAATAAACAAGTACCCCACATATATGCTTGGACCATTAGGAAGTGGAAAATGGGTGCATATTGGTCCGTAGTCTGAGTTTTCTTGTCATAATGGTCATGTACCGTTCTTACTTTCTTAGTCATTCATACGGGCACGTTAGTTTTACAAGAACGTCTGATCTATATCTGCTACTTGCGTCCATATATTTTAGAGTTTGTGCAACCTGTTATCTATATACAAACCTGACGTCTAATGCTCTATTATCCATTTTATTAAAACAAGAATCTCAGGCTCTTCACACTTTTGATGTATGAATCTCAATTTCTGAAACAATCTTAAACCTGTAAATCCCTACTTGTACACAACAAACTTTGAAATGCTCTCATTTTCTACTCAGCAGCATTTTGTCATGGACAAGACTTCCATATTGCGTGTTGCAAATGGTACGTGCTTTACAAAGCTTTCGAATTACCAGACCACTTTGTAGTTTTCGGGCGACATGATTTAGAAGCGATACCTTTTCACCACGAGATGGGAAAAGTTCGTTTTATGCTTTAGTGACAAAAAGACCCGTTGTGCAGGACATCGTTTTTCTTTATTTGTGGTAAAACCGAACCAGCTATCATGAAGTAGCCCTGAAGTCCGCTTAAGGGTTTGGCAAACCTCGTTTGTCTATTTTTTAAAATGGCAGCAATAGAGATTGCACTTGAACCTTCAGTGCTATACCTCAGCACACCCCTCCCTAATTATTTCTCCTCTTTGTCCTTATTTTGTTTATGTATTGCAGGGTATTGTATCCATTCTTTCTCTGATGGGCAAATTTAAAGCCCTTCACTCTCTTTCAGTAACTGCAACGTTAAAATTGGGAGGTCATTAAAGGATACGATCTCAATATTTGATGTACAATTATAAAACACTATCTTTCAAGCTTCAGCCCGTGAGGTTCAGTTCATTGTAAAATATAGAGTCGATGCAGGCGGCAGCTCTTAAACAAAACATTCAATTCTTCATATCATCCATTTGCTAAAATTGAAAATCAGAATCCACGCACTTAACATGGATTTTTATTTTTCAAACTGTTGGCTTCTCAATTAATTTAATGTTCTTACATCATTATCCCCCCAACACACACACACACACACACATACACACATCGAAGGACATATCTTAAGGCTTTGCTTTTGGGTGCATTTATGCTGAAAGCAACAGCAAATTAAATCACGTCTCCATGTATCGATAAACCATGGCTATATTTGTGGGCAAACTATAAGGCAGCATTTTCAGTTAATCAAGATCTGTTAATAATACATAAAAGCGACAACCTTACATCTGTTAGCAGTGGATGAATTGATGTCATGGAACAAAAGGTTGATATGAGAACTGATGTTCGTGTTTACCTAAACAACGCCTAGGAGCGGTATAAGGAGAACATGGTGAAGTTTGCAGATCCATTTAGGCAGGTGCAACCTCACCTCACAAGCTAGAGTTTGCAAAGAGGATATAATTAAGGAACGTTAAATCGTTTAATTACTACTTTTCCATGGCGGTAGATTATTTGGTTTTCCCGGACTTTCATTACAAAATTACGCAATTCAGAGATTTTCAATCATGTTCCAATGCAACAGCGTCCTACTTGATTCCTTATCGGTTACGTAAGAATGGAAAGTCACAACGTGAACATGCATGTAACGTGGAACATGACTCAACTGTCAGGGAATGTCATACCTGTGAACACTGTACTGCACGATGATGTCACAGCACATGTGACTACTTTAGATATTCAGTCAAATCGAGTTTATCTGGTTCATATTAAATAACTCGGCAGGTTGAATTTTTCACTAAGCTGAGGGGATGCCAGCTACCATTTTCAAAAGAGGCGAATAGATATTATGCTAACCTGCACTCTGTAGAGAGAATTGTAATCGGTATCTATGTTCTCATCCTTCAGACTTCAAAGGAGTGTTTTTGCGTTTCTACTAGTATTAGATTTTCCTGTTATCATTGCTCTGTCATAAATTGGACAGAGTAATTACTTCAACGACCATTGTAAGTCTTACTGCAGCAATGGGTAACATCAACACGTTGTTATTCACAATTTGTGTGACTTTTGGTAAACCATTTCTAGCTTATAATGGGCCATTGTTTATATGAAGAACTATAGGTGAAGTTACGTCTTTCACTGAATCAAAAACAACGTAACCAAAACGGAATACTAATAGTATTCGTTTCACGTCAAAACTAGGAATTCACCTGGGTTACTTGCGCCTTTCATCCAATACTCCTGGTCTCTCCCAGTGGCACATCGTAGCCATTTGCATGTAATAGAGTGTTCACGGAAAATGTCTAAGCATTGCCACTCTCAAAAAATTACATAAACATTACATTGCCCAATTTTCAAGAAAACACGGGGTGACAAATGTCAGAAATAGCCTAAAAACGTCTGCTATGAGAAATCCTGTGGAAGCATCCTAATGCACCAATAAAGTGCTACTCCAGTCTCTCCTTTATCAGCTTACAACTTAAAATGAGTCCGCCTTTACTACCCAATGTAATCGACTTTCCTCAGCACCAATAAAACCAGGCTCTTTCCTTTTTCTGTAGAGTTTCTATTTCTTTATCTTTATTGTGCAAGCAACTGGCAGGTTTTCCTTTTTTAAATGCAAGGTGACCGTTTTCATAGAAACAGGCGCCAGTAGACTTAGGGTTGTTTAAACGTTAAAATTTGTAGCAAGGGGAGAGTATGTGGTAATAAACGCTAGTAAGATAAAGATGGAGGGATATGTGAACATGGCAGACTTTGGAAGAAGACCTACTAGGTACATAGGCCTACTGCCGAACTGCACTGGTTTCCAACAGTAAAAGCGTCGGAAGATTTTAAATATATATGATATAGCTGTAATACACCTCTCTACCCAAAATTTAAGAATGCGAAATATCTCATAAAGTTAGGTATATGGTGGCCCGAAATTGTAATCTGAAGATTGGGAGAATTTGGGGCCTGATAACCTATCTCGTGTCAGGTAACCGAAGGAAAACGATATCCTGCGCTATCATCTTTTGTTTGTCTGTCCCAGTCCTCTCGATCAAGAAAGATAGCTGAAGCTTTAATGATTTCACAAGGGATGCGGGAGATTCGTCTCCATCAGTTATATTCTAGATCCGCCTGTGCATGAAACACTATCTTTTAATGTACTTGTGGATGCTTAGGTCAAGGAAATACCTAGAAAAGTAGTTCTCTTAGTTTAAATCTTTCGTTTTCATAGCATCTTCGTGAATTCTTATCTACATCACTGTCTTTGCGAGCATAAACCATAATATTTCTTAAAGTTGGTCATCCATATTCAAATAGGCAGCCGCCAGCTGTGCCTGTTTAAGCTGTATTGATCTTGAGATATCAACTGAGGAAGAACTCCTGCGAAACTGAATAACCTCTTTTTATTTTAGTCTGAGCCAGGTACAACGTACATATGGCTAAGTACAGCACAACCCTATACTCCTACCCATAAACAAGGAAGAAGACAATTTACTCTCCAAAGCATTGATTTGTGTCTCTTTAAAGTATTCATTGCATGCCACTGCATGGGCATAGTTAGAATTCGTCTTTTTTGATGTGGGCTAAAACTTTTCATCTCTTTACAGACAACGGGATCGTGATAACTTTTGATTTGTTATATTGTGAGCCCAGTTGCATTATGAATATTTACGAAACTTCATATGCGGGCAACAACTGTCCAAGCCCACGTAGTCGATCACCTGTTCGCTTGTAGTCAATTCAACGATTTGTTGCTCGTTTTATTGTAATTCTAAACTTTAATGGCATGACAGTTGATTCATAAAATATCTCCCGAGGGATTGCTTATCACTGGAAGTACTTAATTATGATCAGATGGCTTTTGTAATTATGCGATTGCGTTGTTGTCTCTCTTTATTTTGTAATGCAAAGTTCGATTGTATTCACTAATGGCTTTGTTTACAAATGGTTTCATTCTTCAAGAGTTTCTATCCAAACATAAACAAAATGAAGTCAGTAATCGATGTAAGAGACAGAAATCAAAGTCGGTGTTGCCAGTGACGCGCTTTTAACGCCCAATTGAAATGGTTTCGATTGTGATCCGTAGAATTTATTGTAAGTTGCATTTTGTTGTTGGATTCTACTGCTAAGCGCCCAAAAAATTAATCCAAACAGCCAACAAAATAAGGAGTTTAAAAAATGTTTTCGATTAATCGTATATCTGCGTCGACGTAATCATTTTGACTTCATATATTATAGCAGCTACTGATATACTCTTTTTTTGACTTTTGTTGGTCGTTTGAATTATGAAATAATCACTAAAATTTTCAATAAACGAAACTTGTCACAAAAAAGTCGTCTCCATAATTTATTGGAGATTTACGAAAGTGGGGGAGTCAGAATGAAATGGATAAACAATTTAAAATATTCCTTGCGATTAAAACACTAAAATGAAGTAACAATGTCAAGGTTGAAAACCATATCTGATACTTTTTTGTTATGATCTATCGGAATCTCATCTATCATTGATCTGTTCATCATGCCCGTTTGAGCGAGAGGTGGGTTCTATTTGTGCCAACACTGATCCCAATTTTCTTACATACAGCAAAACATAGCAAAGAATGCCAAGGCTCTACATAGTACAACTAAATAAACCTTCAAAACGAACCATGAAATGAGCAAACTGTTAATGGACCTCCTCATCTTGAGAGTGCAACAAGCATGTGATAAGATTAATAATTTTTTTTGGCCTAAAAGAATAAATAAATATTTTGCCCACTTTTGTCGGGTCACTTGCTCCTTAAACAGCAAACAGAAATCTAATACAGAAAAACGTGAAAACTAATTCATACCAAAGAATGGTTGGATGGTGGCAGTAGTTAACGGAGTATAAATAAGAAAGATGTTTTCTAAAACGAAAACAATTGAAAGCGATCCTTTTTTCTTCAAAGCTGTCATTTTGATTATCAGATGACGCTTTCCGTCTGTTGATGCACGTTCTTTGTTATTCGGTTGCTTCTACGGCTCCTTGACTAGTCTTTACTAGGAAGGTAATAAGCAAGCCTTATTCACGATGATTAGTAGGTATTATTCAATTATACTACCTCTAGGTATGGGAAGCTAGCAAGCCTATTGAACACCATAAAGATTAGGAAGCTGACTTGGTATGGGATATGATGAGAGACAAGAGGACGATGAAAAACACCATCATGCAAGGGAAAGTAGAGGGAGGAAGAAGCAGGGGAAGACCTAAGAATGCAATGTTAAAGAATGGATGGGAAAAGACATGATAACAGCAATGAGAGTGACGGAAGGCAGGCAGAGGTTGAAGGAGGAAGTGGTGAAATGGGTGAACTAACGTTTCACCAGGCTCCAAGTTACTCTTAACAAGGCTTAAATACTACTGATACGTTGAGAGCTACAAAACAGGAAAACATAGAAAAGACAGGTTAATTAAGTGAAAGATTGAGTTAAGAAAAATCTGTTACTTAAAACCTTGAAACGATTAAGGTTATAGTCATTAGGGAAGCGCGAGGGAGAAAGAGAATTTCAGAGAGTGGCAGTGCGAAGAAAGAAACTCATGGCATACGTGGAAGTACTGCACTTAGGTACCTCGACAGCGAATGGGTGAAGCTTCATGGAGGAACGAGTAGAGAACCAATGAAGAGAGCTCCTTGCTACGACGTCCATGGAAATATCTGTTGAAAAGGGAAAGAGATGATATACCTCTACGGTGTGCAAGTGCTTCAAGGGTCCCAGAGAGATCAGGAATAATCAGGTTAAACACTCGACGTTGGATACAATCCAAAAGATGCGGGTGGGAGATAGGTGCACCGGACCAGATATGTCAACAATACTCATTCATGGTCGTATTGAAGATTTGTAAAGATGGAAAATACTCTCAGGAGAGAGTTATTTCAGTGCCTGATGGAGAGAGCAAACTTTCATGGAAGCTGACTTGGCAATAGCTTCAATATAAGATTTCCAAGAGAGATCCTGGGAGAATGACAGGCCAAGAAGCCTGACACCAGAGCTCTCCCGGTGGGTATCAAGCCGGAATTTCAAGTCTCGGAGTAACTACGTGGTTATTCAATTGCTTTCAGCTCCGAGAAGTTCTGAAAGTGTATGCATGTGATATCTGTATCTTAATGCATTTTTTAAATGGCTGGTATTAAACAGTGAGTTGCATGGAGAAATGTGATTTCTTAGAAATCTCTATTTTTATGATTAGGCCTACATATAACCCTTATTGTAAAGGAGAAACGTTAATGGAGCTGTAGTGAAAAATCTCGTCTCCATCGTCGCCATTTGTATATTGTGGTATTTTGCACTCAGTTTTTTTCAAAGAGACGGAATGGAATGACGTAGATTAGATTATTGTTGCAAAAATGAGAAAGAGAATCGATTGAGTTGACTAGGTGGAGAGAAAGAAAAAATATGGTGAACAGTTGAAAACAAGGTCTAGTTTATCACTAGAAAAACTATAGCGCTGCACTAACGGATTTAGTGAGACTTTTCCTTTATTTATATAGATATATGTCGGCTTATTTGCTACCCACAGTACATAAAGCAAATAAGCAATCTATACTATTTGCAGAGCGATAACATGGTGACCTCCCACACCCCCTCTAAAATTTGATGGGGTCCTTACATCCTCTCAGCTCTACCACCAAAGATGTTGTTAGCATAAAATAAGGACTGAGCTGTCTTGGATTGACACGAGGAACTGCTAGGTAGCAAAGACCGCGTCGATCGCGTAATGACTGAAGTAATAATAGTTGTGAAATTCCGATGGCCATTAAACACAGATGTCAAAATGAACGTCGCGTAAGATGTGAAATCTCATGTTACTAAATTGTGAGTTCCGCATCAGAGCCTGAATAGTTTGAAAATGCTAGCATAGTGACAGTGGCGGTTTTGGAGGGCGCGGGGCCCTGGGCCGAGAGAGTTTGCGGGGCCCTATGACGTCATGTATATCAAGGCAGTTCAGACATTATCGTATTGCGGGCGTCCCAGAGATACTTTATTCCATCCAGAGGATATTGTTTCAAGTTTTCACTTACTCCCACAACAGCAATACAGGAAGTCAAACACATACTATTTTCTTAGCATTTAATCCCGGGGCCCCATTGAGGTGCGGGGCCTCGCGCCATGACCCTGTTGGCCTCCCCCTAAAACCGCCACTGCATAGTGATATTTTATTCACTCCTCCTATCTAAGTGACTCCACTGGGAATGCGGAGGGGAAATCTGAAGTCGCGACTTTGAAATGGTTTGAATTTTGGAAAAAATACTAAGTTTTCATGTTGCCCTACTAGTGTAAACGTCAATGGTCGAAATTGAGAGTGTTGTCCTTTCCCAGCACCGAGATATCAGCGTTCAAAAGTTTTAAATCTCTCTAAGAAAACTTTACTATTGGATGCTGGTTCCTAACAGTTTTGACAATACATTTTTGAAATTCAAACGCCTCTTGTTTAAACGCTATATACATTACAGGTCTTGTACTTTGGGAAACAGTCTATTTTGAGGTTGCCTTTAGATATCTGGAGTTAAATTTTACAATTCCTAATACTTTTGATTTGTGATGTCATTTTCTTTCCCTCCGCATACACAGCAGTGCCGAGTCTCCTATGTAGTTTAAAGTTTAAACCGCGAAGAATTATACCCGTCAACTTCCCAATTCATTGTCAGACCACAAAAATTCTTGAAATGAATACACCAGTACTCAAACAGTTGTAGTGGGTGGAAGATGAGACTGAAAATGCTTCCTTTCAAAGCATACCATAATCATTAAGGTATTGTGATTTCAAGAAAATGGCATGAAAAGAATGTCATACTGATTACTAGACGTCATGACACGCCTTGAGTTGTTACCGCTTCATAACAGTTTGTCAAAACCATCTTTCAACAAGAAAGAGACGAGAGTGAATACACACTACTTAGATATGTTAATGCTGCTGAGGTTAGATATGGTAGATTAGTCGTTCTTCAGATAGGATGGCTGAGGGTTTCGTTACTCAAGACACCATAATTTGTCTTTTACGATTTTCTAAAAACGATATGATTACTATCCTATATTTCATATTGATATGACTTCCAAAGAAGGCTGAACCTTTCTCCTTATCCAAAAGCGTTGAAGAGAGAAATTTTATGGGACTTGCTTCAATGAAAGAAAGATTTGAAATCGGTATTGAAACGATAGAGAAGGTTAAAGGACATGTTTTTGAAAGGATAAGAATATCATCTTTGAAATAAAGACCTGCTATCTACAAAGATGGGTTGCAACCATTTTTACTACTTATCTGATATGGAGCATCGAGGCTCTTGGGTTCGGGTCTGGTACTTGTTAATACGTTGTTTGACATTAAAAAGAATTAAGACTTTTCTAATTTTCCGTTTGACCACCTCCATTACTTTCTCTCTCCTCTATGAAACAAGCAGGCCTACTCAAGTCCCTGACCAAATCAAGGTTATACAGTCACGCCGCGAGCAAACAGCACGATAAGTACATTTACATCCAGGACAGCAACAGAAGCTCAATGAACACGATATTAAAAAGCATAAAAACTTTTGTAGACACTCGATTGGTATGTGTGTTTGTGTGGGAGGGTGGGGGGAAAGGGGGGAATCTTATTTATGAGCACTAGTTTCCTAAATATCTCCCTTGATAAAATCTACATGTTATATAGCACAATAAAACAGCGCGATCTTTATCAATAAGGATCGCCCTGGATAATAACCAAGCAAAAAGCTACATTGTTGTTGGTTTCCTATCAAAATTACTCATCAGCTAAGAATTTTTGCAACAAAACTTTGAGTCAGAAATAGAGCCACCATTTTCAACTTGCAAGTGTCTATAATGATGTCTGACTCAACATGTGGAGGAAGGGGTATGTTCCCCTCTTGAAACAGCGTAAAAATACAAGTACTCCTTGCCTAAAATCAAAATGATGTTGTAGCGCAATATCAGCTTCCAACTTTTAAACAGATAAGGAAACAGAGAGAGGGTGAGAGAGAATGAGAAGGGACATTCCTTTACTTTGAGAACCGCTTCACTATGCCAATTCTAGGGAAGGACGGCGATATCAACTGTAGATCTCTACATTTCTAGATAGTAGTGTTCATGGTTGCAGGGGTGCCAGGTCTCTGGATAATCAGCTTAGAAAAGGCGTGGTAAATCAGAGATTATAAATGACATACGTAGACTATGTTTTATATAATCTTCGGGTAAATATAAGCCTTGATTAGAGGAATTCGAATCCATGTGTTAATCCCTTTTCTTGAACATTGTGGACTACGATCCTCTTTTATTAACTGTGCTAAAGTAGAACACACTTCCTTAAGGTAAGACACCACTAAAATCTTCTATAGACTTTGCCTGTCAAATCTCAAATACCATATTGATATTATGGAAACATGTGAGCTGGTTTCTGAAAACCGTCATTTAAAGGCAGGGCAGTTCAAGTTCTAGAGGTGCACTGCTCTCTTACAGCAGCTTCGACGCTATTTCACCTTCATCCACCAAAAATCAAATTGGTGGTTGATATCGACTGTTTCCAGTAACATTTACTTTTGCGATAGGAGAAAAATGTTTGGACCCTGTATAATGCGCTATGTATCCATGTCAGATATTATTATCACTTCTTTATTTTATCTCCAATCCTTTACTGTAACTTGCATACAAATTAAACAAAGCCACTATATCATCATATGAAACCTACACGTATCGGAAGATAATAGTGTAGTCATATCATCTTGTAAACAGAAATACCTAGGAAATCCTATCGGGTCTTTTGTTAAAAAACCGGTGACTTATTCCCTGTACAATACCTATGTAAATACAATACATACATGTAAACATCAATACCACCACTTTAATATCGTCATTTAATAAAAGTGACACGCGCCTTCGAATTTAACATTTTTCCCCCAATCGTTTTAGCAAAGAACTTCGTAGGGACCTACATTGCCTCTTTTCTACGACATCTGCTGGCCAACGTTTAACGACGCTGGGAGGGGGCAGTATCCTGTGCATTTCCCAGTCCCTGGAAGTACAGTTATCTCTTACGTAAGAGAAAAGACACCTCTTGAAACAAACTTTCGTTTACACATTTCACCTCCTTTTAGGGCACTTATAGTATGTAAGCAATGATAACGATCTCATTATCATATAACCCTTTGTCTCGGCTTGTAATTCAAGGAAAAGTTATGATGATCTCAGCATGATAATTTGACGTAAGTTCTATTAAACTCGTATCTGCATGGACATAAAAGGACATACAGCTTCAGTAAACAATAGTAAAGAACCGATTTACTTAGCAGTTCTTTCTATATAATCAGCTACGGTTATAGTGACATCCTATGAATCATCTGCATTCATTGATCATTAAAGAGAGTACCGAAGGGCGGTAAGACACTTAGGTGTGAATTGCGATAGTTGTGCGATATTGGTTAAACGGATGCTATCTGCTAAGTCAAAGGACTCAAGATATTTAAAAATCCATTATTTTGCAAAAATGTCTAAAGTACAAGAAGATTCTGCCTCTTCGGCGAACGTTTAAGTACAAATCCTATTGTGAAATATGCAGATGACAGAACTTGTGATGGAGGGAGTAGTTGGAGATGATAGTATACTGTGGTAGTCGCTTCCTTTTAAGGTCATTCTCACCAAGGGACCTCGTTGCTGACTAACAGGACGTCGAATGAGCTAATAACACCAGAAATTATCATTAGATTTTTATTTGTTACGAAGGAAAGTAAGATATAAATGATTTACAGATTATTAGTAAGAAGGTAATCGGGGCAACACCTCTCGAATCAAATCAAGAGACTTTGGCCTTCCCATCAATTACAACATAGATTTGTACATTTTAGGAAAGATAACAGTGACGACAAAGTTCTTATATAAGCCCGGCCCTTTGTATTTATTTGACCAGAATCTGATGTTAAATTCCCCCAAAAATCGCTTTCTTATTTAAATTACTAAAATGTATACGTGCACTAAAAGTTCCCCGATAAGCAGGGGAGGCACCGCGGTTTGCGGGTTAATGATTGACATCGTCGGGTTACAAATTAAGGATTGAGGTTAGTAGGTTAGATGACGGAAGGCAGGGAAAAACGTTTCATGGACTAGAAGAGGATAACTAAATAATGTAATGAAATCTGTAATGAAATGTACATGATCTTACTCCCATCACAGATTCATTCCCATCATCATCATCATCATCATCATCATCATCATCATCATCATCATCATCATCATTATCAACATCATGTAGACCTACCTATTTCTCATCCTTTATCTATTAGAGTCCCGGTCACTGTAGTTATGTGATTATGGTATAACACCACATGAAATAATTTCCTCTATTTGAGGACCGGCTTGATGCAGAAAGTTCGTCTTTACTTAACGTCTGTCACACCACTCAAAAAGGAAACATGCCAAAGTCCGCTAACTATATCTACCACTTCATTATTACCTTCTAACAAAAGCCAATCCAGATTAGACTGAGAAATTGGTTTTACATTGATGTATACTCGTCGCCAATATATATATTACTCACTTGTATGTATTCATTTGAAGAGATAAGCAAAGGCAGTAAAACTCTTAATTTCTATCTCGTTATCGACGGAGGAATCATTAGTCTATTTCTAAAAACTTGAGACTCATAGTAGATAATGTACTACTCATATACGGAGAGGTTCGTAGAGAGAGGATGATATGAAGAAAGGAATACTAGAAAAATGACACGGAATAGATACTAGAGAAATAGAATATTATGTCACCAATGGGATTCGAACCCGTGACCCATGCATTCGTGGTGTACGCTCTACCAACTGAGCTAAGTGACCCCCGTTTGAATTCCGTAACAGTAACATCCTTTTCCCCCTCTAGTATCTATTCAAACATATAGTTTCAAATCCTCTCTTCTCAAAAATGATTTTATGGGTTTTTTTGGGAAGTACTTCCAACTGGTAAAATTGGGAGTTTATTCTCGTAAATGCATTTCAAGGTTAGTTTTTTGACTTTTATCAAATCTTGACTCAAGAATTTAAAATTTTATTCGCAAGCAGTTTAATTTCTAGTTAACGGCATAGACTAAGTCGGAAATTCGGCTTTGTTACCGTACCCTGTTTTGAAGCATTTGGTAAGATTTAACGAAGGCATTGTAAGATGATATTAACAGCATAAAATCAAAACACAATGGGGGCCACACGTTAGGCCACACGTTAGGCCACATTTTATCCTCCACCTTTTCTGGGCAGTTTGTTGCATGACTACTTTAAATGCGATAAGGGAAGTATGTTGAGTGTTGTTTTGGAAGTAAAATGTGGGCTTTGCTAATAACCAAATGATAAAACTCAGTAATAACAGCATAAAAATATGTGTTAATGCCAGCTACTGTTGATACAATCTCAGTAATACCAGCATAAAAGTGCAATAAATCAAAGTCAGTATTTTCAGTAAATTCATTGATTATAAAGCTTGTAGTGACGCAACATTAAAACAATAGACATCCCAAATTTCTCACTCTTGTTAGAATGGGACCATAGCTTAGTGTAAAAGCGTCGACGATACGCAGCAGTTCAATTCCCCGTGGTTCCACGATTTTTCACCTTCGGAATCTTACAACACTGATGTCTATTGTCAGTCATTACAAGTTTAAAGTAATAACAACGAGTTTGAAATTGAAGACAGCCTCTTAATTTGTAAAGAATTTCTTATTTGAGCAAAACTTTCACCTCAGTTCCTATAGTCCCTTTTGACTAGTCAACTGGGAGTTTTAGACACTCGTCGAAGTACTGTCTATCAGCCACTTGTAAATAGCAGTTGTTGTTAATTTCTCGTATGTAACACACCGTATGCATATAAGCAGAGATTATGAAACGTTTCATAATCTCTGGTATAAGTTGTGTATAAAATCCATTTTGTTCTTGTGAAGACCACTTAATCGGACGAAAGCTCTATAATCATTGAACTTAATGAAATTTTGACTTAAATGTTGATAGACAGATGCAACAGCCTCGCTTGCATCTTTTGGGGAAAATTCTTTAAGATAGATATGAATTGCTCCTATTTAAACTTGAAGTTAAGTAGGTTCATTGATTATGGACTAGCAATACAATTCAAAAGATTTTTGTTCGATCTTAGGTAAAGGTGCCAACTTTGTACTTAGCCTTTTATCCTTGCAGGACCGATGAAACGAGTAATGCTCGAGGAAGTGATCAACATTTAAACAGGATTAGGTGTGACGCTCACTCCTATTACAAAATCTGTTAGTAGGTATTTGTACGTAGGACATAAAAGAGCATTTATGTTGCCTCATTATACAATCAACCATCTATTTCTTTCTCTTCTTCGTCTTATAACTGGAATATATATGGAATCGTGGCAAAAGTAAACTTTACAGAGCGGCACGTTCAAATGTGCCGTTTCATCAGAGATAACGACTTTCATAATGTACGGTTTCATTTTATCTAAAACCTAGACAACGAATGCGCCAAACAGCTTCGTTTAAGACTCCTCATTCAATGTCCGTCTCACATCACAATTTGTTACAAAGGTAGGGTTGCGCTATTTTTATTTCTCCTTGACTGTGCTTAGGATGTTCAACATTTTTAGCTTTAAAGTCACTTTTAATCTGTACGGTTCATACGTTAAAAAAACTCATAAGAACAGAAGAATCACCACTCCCCAGTCTCCTTTAGCTGCTAGTCTTAAATCAGAGTGACTTGTTTCTACTGATATGTGTTAATTGTTGTGTTTAGAAAAGAAAATCTTAAGAAAGATTATTGTGTAGGCCTACTATCTTGCATGTTGTGTTGTTGTTATTTTTTTAACGTCTTTCTTGTCTCATTTCATTTGAGTTAAGAAATGCGATGGTGGACCGCCATTCAGATCAGTCACTGGTCATCTCTCTTTTCAGATTGTATTTCTTCAGATCTGCTTCCATGTTTTTAGCCATGTATTCTTATGCCTTCCTGGTGGTCTTCTACCTGGAACCACCAGCCTCTTTATCCTTCCCACGACTTCTCTCTCGTCTGTTCTTTGCATTTTAACAAAACATTTCCGACAATCCATCATTGAAAGAGGGACTGGGACCCCAAGCAGTCAATACTATTTCAAACAGAAGAATGTGGTTTGAAACCCTTCATACTATCTGCATAAGAAGAGCCTGAATTGGCGTATTTCCTTGTCTAAATGGAACAGGTCCATGCTTTGTCGATTCCTTCAAAGTCGAGGGGATAAGTCTTCATTGCCAATTCCAAAACGTAGGATATAAATGGCGAAGAAATCAGAGCGGCCTATAATATCTAAGAAATTGGACAAAGCTGCTCCTAACGAAAAATCAATTTTACTTTTAAAGGAAATCCTTAAGTCAGTTTTTAAGTAGTCAACAATCATCGCAAAACAATACAAAAGTTCATACCGTGCTGATATAAAGGAAACAGATAAGTTTCGGATAAAACATAGATTTATGGATAAATTGAATAAGGACGCTGTCACCAAGCTCCCTTGTAGGAGTACAATCCTGCGTAATTTTATCTCTGTTTAAGGCTAAATCAGTTGGCATTTTGTGTATAAGTGACTTTAAAATATCAACAGGTCACATTCAGGGAACCCTAACGAATCAAGTCTATGTACAGTCGAAACATGAATTCGTGCCCATTAAACATCTAATTTTGCTTTTGCAGTGTAATAATTTTATACTTAGAGCCTGCTAGCAACTTGGTTAATTTGC
>JAAAKL020006246.1:0-18248 GCA_010016065.2 Carybdea cf. marsupialis auct. non (Linnaeus, 1758)
AACATGTAGTCTGATATGCAACCCAGCTAGGGATGGAGGAGTATGACATTTCGTTATGATCGACCGCCGCAAAGATGTACCCTCAATATTACAAGTACTTGAGAGAATGCATAGAGCAATATTGATAATCGAATTCATTTGTACCTTTGAAGTGTTTGTCGTCTGAACTTCCACGTTCTTGCAGTACCCTTTACCAAAGGAAGCAACAGAATAGCAGCACTGAATGCAAATCTGAATGAAAATAGGTTACTTAAGGCCGATAATGTAAAGACAACAAGGCAGATACTGATACCATCTACAGCACAATTGTTGGACTAAATTCCGAAGCAACTGTCATGCTGAGGAGAATAAACAGATTTAGATAGGATACATCATCCTATATAGACGATATGTATGAGTTCTTTTCAGAACGGGTCGAAGGCTTTCATGCATTTTGAGGCATGTGAAAGTTACAAAAGAATTGAGAACGCTATTTCATACTATGGAAAATAAAACATATATAAATACGTAATAAGATATAGATACAGGCAATTAGAGAGAGATAAAAATAATGACTTTTGAACTATAATGCAGAAATGGGAAATACGTCACTGACGTAAAACTCAAAAATATTTGGCAACTTTCAATTGGTTTTGAATGGATTAATGGCCCAGGGAGAGGTCTCTCTTCTCTTTCAGGGCACGAGGCATCAAGACGCTGGTTTCCAAAAATTGCGTATACTTTGATGCCGAAAGTCGGCGTTGGAAAATCACGACTTAATGTGGCCACAAGAAAAATAGAGCATACTATCATCGGTGTCAATTTACAGCTCAATACAAAGAGCACAATCCTGCTGGTGACATATTTCATATTTCTGTTGCATTACATCAAATCTATACAAATAAACGTGTAAATGTTCACATATTATAATGATTCCCATTATTCCTCGTCGGAAGAGCATGGAGTATGTCATTAAATTGACTCGGACACCCAAAGACAACACTTTAGACGTAATCATTTTAACGCTATGATGACAAGTCGTATTTCTTAGGTTAGTCACGTTGGTTCCCATTCCCCCATTGCAACACATCATATACTGCTCTCAGCAAAGTTGACAGCTAGCCTACTTGCGCCCTATGAACTGATAACTTGGCGCCTTGACACAGCTTGTAATGCAATGGGCGTACGTTCCAAGATCATTGGTTCAAACCCAGGTACCGTCTTAGAATTCACCAAAACTTAAGATTTATGCTGTGTTTACAAGGGCAAAAGCGTTGAGCTCGCAAGCAATGCTTAGCCTTAACACCTTAACACCTTATCTGCTTGCATCTTTTACAAAGGGTTGTCTTGGGGATCGAAGACCCGTTCATGTTAGTTGCTTCTTACTGCATACAAACTATTGTACCAATAAGAGCAAGTTAACACCACGCAGTGATACTGACGTTCACTTACTTGTATCGTGGATACCGTGACATTCCAGGTTCGGACGGCAAAGTTAGACAGCAACTCTGAAGCTGCGACTTCGGATCAATCCAGTCCTGGTTGACAATCACAGTCTTAAAGAGAAAGCAAGAAAGGAATCAGAGCTCACTGTTAGTCAAACAGGCAAACATAATACGACCCGCTACGGGCTCTTACTCGCCAAGGAATTCTTGAAGTCTTTGACAAAAGGAGCCACTTGCTATACGATTCTTCGTCCTGCATCAGATAACAACCCAAAACATGACAAGTAACCGCATACAAAAGATATGTGTCACTTTCAAAGCCGGAAATTATTATTTAACTAGCTTTCAATCAGTGTATGCAAGTGTGTGCGCTAGAGTGTGTTTGTGCGTGAGTGTGCGTACGTGTACGTGTTTGCGTGCGTGTGTGCGTATGTGTGCGTCTGTGCATATGTGTGTGTGTGCGTCTGCGTCTGCGTCTGCGTGCGTGTAGGGGGGTGGTAAGACTGGTTTGAAGACAGCTAGGAAGTACCGAGTAGTAATATCGGTTAAGCGATAGGTTTCAAAAAAATTATAGTACAAATCAGGAAGCAAGTAAACTATACCATGATAGCAATCTCTTACTGCATTCTTTTACTGTATTCGGTATTGTAATAATATAATGCAAATATCAAATAATAAGCTTTTTTTTGTAACACAGAAACTTCATGAAAAGCACTTTCGAATGAAGCCTTTATATGTAACCAAATATATGATAATAACACGAGAAAAACGCAATAACACAAGTCTGTACAACCAAATGATAAACGTGATTTTCAGTTGATTAACAGAAAGTGGCCCTCGATGATACTGATATGAGAGTAAAACAGAATGTGGTAAGAGAATTTAATACCCAAACCACCTGGGAAAAGGTATTGGGGGAAAATTAAATATATTAAAAACAAACATGCTAGTAAGATTACATTTAGTCCTAAAACCTGAAGACTATCTCCTAATTTCTTCATAACAAACCGCAACCAACTACCTTAAAAAGGAACATACGACGTTCTGATATACATCAGAACAATACATCATCGTTGGATCTTGACATTTAAAGCGGAAAAAAGTACTAATAACAGCTTTATAATTATGTGCAAATCCTAGGATGAACAGCAAAAATTAGCGTTTTTCTCGAGGTTACTCCGCCTACTGAAAGCAATCTTTCAATTCTTCCGACACAATTATTATCGGGTTTGCCAAACTCTGGCACTCGTTTGAACATTATGAAATAATTTAGTTTTCTAAGGAAAAAGAGTAGTAAAAAATGCACGTGTTCTCATATTTGATGACGATAAATCGAAAGGTGGGAACTGTATCAAATTACCCCACCATCATAAATTCTAAAAGGCTTGTACTTCATCTGGAAATGATGTCATCCAATCCCAGACATACTAAATTCGAAAATTAAATAAATAATTGCGTCATGATAATCCTAATACACAGTTCTTACCTCTAAACGCGTAAACAAGCATACTTCACAGATCTTTCGGCAATATCGTAGGTTTTTGTCGATATATACTGCCCCTATGAATGCTAAAAACAAGACAGAAAAAAGTGAAAGGAAGTTTTTCGATTTTCTTAAACTATCCTTCTTTTGAAGGAAGGTCAATTGGTATTTTTTCCAATCGCTTAATCTAAACAAGGCGACTCTCTACGCCTGTTAGACTGAGTACTTCAAGATAAGGCGACTTTCTTAAAGCCCAACTGTGGTTCCAGAGATCGGGATTGAACTCACAATCCTATTCATCAGGCCAGCCTTACCTCTTCAAAGGACGGTAACTGTTTTCTTGTACTTTGTTTTACTGGTGATTTGATTCCTTTACTAGAAACCCATCTTAAGATTCTCAAAAAGATCTCTGCAGGATTCGTTCGCTATTTCATACTTAAAACAGACGCTTTTAAGTGAAAGTGGACTATTCTTAAAAGAAAACGAGAAAATGCCCTGGACTGGATGTCAATTTTTCATTCATCGTAAATGATAGCAGTTTACATGGATCTAAATTTATCAAACCTTAATTCCGTTAAAATTTCCTTCCTTGCTTTAGTGAACACCAACAGCTATCATTTTTATAGTGGCTGTTAAGGCTGACGACTACATCCCGACTACAACTTGGAAATTGGTGTTATTGGCTTCGCTGCAGCAATCAGTTCACTTCATTTACCAAAAAAAGTGATCAGCCCATGTCTAAATGTAGTTGCTTCACCTCAATAAATTAATTTTGCATCGTACTGTGGGTGATGATACCATATTATGGGTAGGTAGTTCTTATCGTGACAAAGATGCGTTAATATTGGTGTTTTTATATTCTTAAACATGCAACTTTTTATGAAAGCTCTTAGAGATGAATGTGTTGGTGCCTTGAAACGTCGAGATGGCATATTCCAATTCATATTTCTATCGCCAGCTTTCTTGTTTCAATAGGCTCAAGTCATCTTTATCATAATTAGTGTCAACGAACTGCGTAAGATATCTATTACAATTCCAACTAAGCATACGTTTCTTGTGATTTATTGTCTCTAGAACAATTTGGTTTACTCTGAAGCATGTTGAGTCTTATCAATTATAACTGTTTATCAGTTCTTGCTACGGCTAACACCAACCTCTCTCAAGGAGGCCTCCCTTGTGCATCTTCCTCTATTGCCAAAATATCTTCTATGTCCTTCTTTACTCAGTGTTACCATCTTTGATATGGACTCCATCTCGTCTGCTTTACAGGTGGTGCCGTTTCCAAACTATGTCGTTCAACAGTGAACTCACCTCCACTTTGACATGATCAAACCACATCAACCTTGCTTACCTACATCTGACTGTTGCACTCTCAACCTTCGTTCTCTACTGGGTGCCATCTCACATGATCTTTCCCTGTGAATACACGTGTACCAAGTAAAAGAAATCCTGGCAGGGTCACCGGACACAATCATATGAAAATAGTAAGTTAGGAAACGTAGCACAAGGAGGCTGAACTTCAAATTGTGCAAAGTTTCGTGCTGATGTTCACCTGGTTGGAAACTATTGTGGCGACCAAAGAACTGAGAGGCGTCTGTAGCCGGTTCGAAATAACTAAGACGGTAGATGGATACGCCACAAGTTTATCGGTCACGGGTTCGAGTTCTGGTATAGATATTAGGCGCTTTTGACTGTTCTGTGTGGCTCCACAACAAAATCCACAGTAGTCATCACACAAGGAGCGTAGAAAAGTAAAGTTCGAGAAAAGAGCTTGTAGTCCTTTCCACTGAGTAAACACATGGCAATTAAACTGAAACGGCAGTCTGCACTTTAATGCCTTACTCACACGGTAGACATCTCATTACCAAGTTTCATCATAAAATTGACAATGTAAAACATTTATAACAACTGACCGAAATCAAAACGACTGTTATCACAGTCTGTCACAGGAATCATTGCAAACCTTTTCATACTATCGACATGCCATATACTTCTAACAATTACCTTCAAAAACATCTGCTAGTAGCTTCTGCCTTGTGTTTCTTGGCATTTTCTAATGAATAAACATAGAGCAGACTAAATAAAAGCAAGTAGAGAAAGAAACTGTGGATAGAATACAAATGATCGTTGAAAAGCCTGGGATGTTGATAGAATTATTAACAACAAATAATTGCTCCGGCTGATTGCAAAAGATTGTAAACCAAAAATTGCTTTGCTAAGGGATCAAAGAAATTCAATGACAAAATCCAGTGTTTCAATGATTGAAAAAGATAAAATCGTGGATCCTCCTGTAACTTATTCCTAGTTTAAATCCTGATTTAGAATAACTGGACCTTATAAACAGTGAGAAGGGATCGTGCAGTTCCGTATGTCAACCAAACAGGGAATTAACAAACCTTCGAACTAACGTTGATTAACTTCTTGGAATCAGAGAAACAGGGTAGCACTTCTCAGATTGACAAGGTGAAAAGAATAGACTTGTGAAGAAAGAGAAAACAGGAATCGTACCGGCTGGAGGCCAGTAGAAAGTGGAAATTCCATGGAAATTAAAATTGTCAATATTCCATAGTCCAACGATTTCAGCTTTCCAGGTGGGCAATGATGATCCAAATGCAATAATTACTTGAAAAAAGTGAACTGTATTTTAATACAGGATGTTTTAAAAGGCTAGTTTTACGACTGGAATACAAATGAAAGGATGGAAGTGATTCCCAATTGTGATTTGAAAATAGCCCATAGGAACTCGGACTGACTGATTGGTGTTGTTTTCCACCAATCAGCGTCCTTAAAATATGTAGTTAAGCGAAAATAACATCATTTCTTCTACCACGAGCAATCACCTGCGGAACTTGTGTTTTATCTGAAAACATAACAATCTCTATATTCTGATGCTGTGAAAATGGTATTACATCATCCTAAATCACAATAGGGTAAGAAGGAGTAACATTGTAGCTCCTTTTTACGGAGTTGAGCATCCTTAGATTTTCCAGCATATTTTGTAACGTTTTTTCAATCCAAGTAGTAAGGGCCTGATTGCTAAAGCTGGAATCTGTGTTGCATTATTTTGTATGACTTTTGTATGAAAGGCCAGTCAGTGATCGCATATAGAGACATAGCGACTATCTCGTTCTACTTACCACTAGCCACCGTGGCCTAGTTGTTCAGGAATCGGACTCACATACCAGAGGCTGCGGGTTCGAATCCCACCTGACCCGATATAAAGACTATCGGTTGAGGAAGGCAACGGGAGACAACCCCTGTAAATGTGCTCTTTCGCCAGGGCATTGCTCTCTCGCCAGGGCATTGCTCACTCTGGTAGGGCAATAGGCTACCCTCGAAATCGAGTATGCCACCAAAGAACCCAAACTTGCTATGCCTTAACAGTACTGTTGTTTGCATGGATGACAAGCCCATTTCACAATCGGCAATTGAAATCGCCATTTAACATTTTTGTTTCTGTCCCCTGCCGAATTCAAGAGTGACACTTTCCTTTAGTAAACTGAAATAATAAATAACCGATTTCATCTTATAAAAACCAGGACCATACAATGCAAAAACTTAAAGTATTGTCGGATATATTCGGATGTCGCAGTTTTGATTATGGTAGTACGTGATGTCATACACCTACCACAAGTAATATACATGAATTGAAATAGAGTCATCCTATATAGCCAGTGCGATCTAGAAAACCATAATTTTACTTTGCGTCGCAGTAAACATGAGGATACCAAGGAACCTTCCCATCATAGAACAAAAAAAACATCATTTACCTTCGTATTTCCGAAGTCGATGTAATTGTGTAATCCTAAATCGCAGGCAACTCTAGCTTGGCACTTCGAGCTTACCATTGAATTTTTAAGCAACTGAAAATTGGATTTAAGATGAACGACATCAATTTATTACATGCTATGGAACACGTAGAATATTAATACGAAAAAATAATAAGGTTAAATACATAACAAATTCGGCAACTCGTCAGACATTAGGATACAAACAGAGGCTGCTAGTCAGACAAAGAAACTGCTGAGAAGAGAAACAAATGGAGAGACTGACTGACTGACTGACTGACTGATGTGGTAAGAAAGAAAGCCAATTCGTATATATTAACGTTCAGTGACCTCATATTTGTTACAAAAAGTCACTGATAAAGTACCTCACTAAGTGTTGATTGGCCACGACTGCTTGAAGTTCAGATACGCGTAAAATTTACTGCAGTTGCGAATAAACTTTATGCTTTTATACAGCAGTGTTTCTTGTATCTACTGGTACCTTTTATTCTCTCCCATATTAAGAAAATGAAAGTACCAAGCTTTTGTAAAGTGGCCTTAATCTGTTGTCAGTACCTCCGGCCCCCCCCCCCCCTACGGTCCTTGATACCCCAGAAAAAAGAGTAGTCGTTAGCAATTTTGTCAGAGAAACATGTCTCTGCTTAGGCGAGTTTCTGATTTACGTCTTAATGTAGGGATGGGAGGAAGAGAATATATGAAATGGCAATAGTAACTCGTGGATCCTCGATGTTGGGTGTGGAAGCATCATTATGCTGCTATAAGAACTCTTGAAAAACGTGATCTGTATAGCCCTGCCTTGTTTTTTCAATATATAGCGATCGTTTTATTTGAGTTTAGTCATTACTAGATTAGAAATGGTTCCTGGCGGAAAACTTTTGGTAACAAAACATTTACCCCCGTTACCTGTTTTACAGCTCCATTTCATATTATTTCAGCATCCCTCTAACTCCTTTGCAACTTCTTTTTTATTGTTCTCTGGTGTTAAAATGTACCTGGACACTATAAATCGTACAGTATCACGATTAATTAAAGACGGTTTTCGCGGCAAAAATGTCTCGCTACCTCACCGCCAAATGCGTAGAGACCTCCCCCAATCCTAGGTTGCCTAAGACACTGTGCCAAGAGGCAAATTGCAGAACGATATTAATAAGTCTTCATGGCACGGCTAATAAAAGAAGCAATAGTTTTTATTTAAGGCCTCAATGCCTCTGTTGTACGACGAAATGACATAGCCTATCTAGTCTCCATGTTTACGATGTGGATTTTCCCGTCAACCGTTTCATCAGCTACATGACACTTCCAGTGTACTCTAGTGAACGTTGTAGAGTCTACAATTATTTTAGTCATACAATGATCAATCTTGAAAACATTGAACATCCTAGAAACAGCCAAAATGCATGCGACTGTTGATTGAATTTTCCTTCTCCCACTTTCAGTGCGATAGCCTAATTGGGCCCAGTGTCTAAACAACAACTGAAGACCTCACTATCGTGAGACCACGAAAGAGTAATCCAAATAGCCTGGGGCTGTTCCTGGTAGCAGAGACTCCTTCATCATTTAAGAAGCAAATTCACATCCTTTATAGGAAAGCTGCATTACAAGCAAAAAAAGAACGTAAAAATACAGCTAGGCATGAACAAGTGCAGTGTAGAAAGTGCCAGAAACAAACAAATAAATTCTTACCGTTAGATGTCCGTCGTGGTGGTTTGGAAAGTGCTTGTAAACGTAATCGGCCACGATGAACTTGAGTACTGAATCGCCTAGGAATTCTAGTCTTTGGTTGTCACCTCTAGGGTTCATTTAACAAATAAAGTAAATTGCTTGTAATAAGGGTTAGTGACTCATGGAGAAGCATACGCCCGATGTCTAGGGTACATCATGGGGATATATCAGCTCGGAATCTAGCAACCTAGACAGTTGATTATCACAACCCACCAGTTCCCCAATGTATTTTGAACAGAGGTGGTTATTTCGCGATTTGAATGAAGAGAACGATTTCCCATCTGTTGGAGTCTAACAATCCCCTGTAGGCATGGAAAGCAGTTCGGCTACAAACCCGGCAACAATTAATTATCAAGCATACCCCTGACTTTCCATTTATTTAATCACTCTGTGCCCTAATTTCTTTATGTCGGCTTCGTAACGAGGAAAACAACTCTTCTAATATTAAGGAATGATGGCAGCTTCTCTAATGTTAAGGAATGAAGACAGCTCTTCTAATGATAAGGAATGATGACAGCTATTCTTATGTTAAGGAATGATGACAGCTATTCTAATGCTAAGGAATAATGACAGCTCTTCTAATGTTAAGGAATGACGACAGCTCTCCAAATGTTAATGAATGATGACAGCCCTTCTTATGTTAAGGAATGATGACAGCTCTTCTAATGATAAGGAATGATGACAGCTATTCTAATGTTAAGGAATGATGACAGCCCTTCTTATGTTAAGGAATGATGACAGCTCTTCTAATGTTAAGGAATAATGACAGCTCTTCTAATGTTAAGGAATGATGACAGCTCTTCTAATGCTAAGGAAAGTTTCACGTCAAATATAACCGTTCATGACTTAATTATCTTTTATTCGACTTAAGGTATGCAATAAGCAGTTTAGGTGTGTACAAAGGCATTCGATTGGTTAAAAGATAAATAAAGGTTGAAAAATATAAAGGCTTTTGACATTACTGTCCCACGTGCTAGTAGAAAATTTGATAATTACGAAAGCTTTACGCGAGAAATAAAAACCAAAAAGCAGTTCTTTGTACGCACCGTGTCAGTGAGTTCAGCCCTGCCGCTGGGTGCATGAAGGCCTTGGCCAAAAGACGAATATGCTTAAATTTAAGGCCAGTCTCCTTTTCCAGAGTGACAAGATTCTAACAACCAAAAAGTAGGATCAGAGTTATACCTTTTCGTGCTTCTTTCAAAATGCAGAGAACTATCATCTCTAAAACGCAGGAGACTACTGAAAAATAGTAACACACAAAAGAGGCCATTCTGTTACATTGGATCGTCTCTGCTTGTGGGATGAATGAAACCCACTGAAGAGCATTGACGCAGATCGCTGTAAGACTGGGGGGGACAAAAGGATTAAACGTAGACAATTTGACATTTTTGGGCCCAAAAGTGGATGGGATAAAGCAGATGTTGTTCTCCCATCCTGAAAAGTGAGGGAGACGAGTTTCCCCCGTCCCCCCACAATCTACGCCTATGCAGAAACGTCTGTCTGTGGTTTAGTTTCTGGCTTGTTTTACTGCATGAATATGCCTGTTGATGATTTTGGAGCATCTTGATGTACAAACAAAATATGTAAAAATATCAAAAAAAATCAGCACGTTGTACAGTATTTGAACGCTATTTAAGCTTAAACGGGCAAGGCACGTTTACTACAAAAGGTCGACCGTAGCCTTAATCACTCTGCTATAAGGTTGATGCAATTGGAGAACGCTAACTGATTCTTCCCATGCAAAATGTTGATACATACATTGCAAATCAGACGCCTACTTACGTGACAAATAGTAACACCTATAAATTGTTAGTAAATATTTACTCAAAAAAAGGAATTGGTCACAAAAGTCTGCTGCTGTTCAGCCAGATTCGGTACTTATTACTTGCTTTCCTACAGTTCCATTGCTTTACCAAATACCTGAACCCAGTAATTAAAATAATGTTAACACCTCTTACCTGAAGAATATTGGATGTCTCTATGTAAAAACGATCACCCCCAGGGTGTTCTTCCTGAAAAGCAAAGCAGAAAAATGAGGAGGTAATGTGGCGACTAGAAAAAAGTGTTAGAGACATGCCAGACAGCCTGATAGTAGATAAAACATTGTCACACTCGTAGACGTAGCACTGAGGCCAGTCATGGCTAAATGGAATTCGAATTGAACCAGAATGCGTATATGCCTAGGATGCCATAAAGAATTTGTTTAAACTTGTAAGAAACTATTCCCCATTCCATCTTCCTAATCCTTCATCATTAATCAAATATAAAAGTGGGTCCTCTGCCGACAAAACGACAACTGACACGTTCTTTAATGAAAAGTAGGACAAGACACGTGATGAGTTTTAACAACCTCTCCTATCCTAAAAATTCTAAGTTAAAAATTCTCTTCCTTCAATTCACAAGATTCAGTGTGACTAGTGTCTGCCCAAAACGTGTTACTATCTAAATCCGACATTTAACCACATTTAACGTTCGTTACTACATACTAACGTTTTAAAACATGACGTTACAGTCGGCATTTTATCTTATCCGTTACACGTGTATAAGATGCCCGATACCCTTCCATACTGATTTCCTGTTATCATCACATGAGATGCTGCGTTAGCCACCCAATGAACTTAAATCTATAACCAACCTGAAGTGGATGTACCATAGGACGTAGCCAAATTTCCCTAAGATCCTGTAACGAAAATGTTTAAAAGGTAAAACTAATACCAAGGAGACAAAGCTAAGAGTGGTGAGTGTTAATGAAATATTTTTAGTTTGGTTTTGATTAAAAATTAGATTCACCGGCTAGTGTGCAGTGGGTGCAACAATCTGGAGTAAAATGTTAACTTTCGTATCTTAAGTCGAAAATTCGGAGGGATTCTTACTAAGAATAAAATCAGATCGGGTCCAATACATAGTTTAACATTTCAAATACACCAACGGTATATCTTCTCTTCGTAAGTAGAGGTTTAATACCCTGAGGTGCACGAGTAAAAAGAAAGTTTCTAAGAAATACTTACTTCAATTTCAAAACTATCTTGTATTTCTGAAGTATTACCCCACCACCTCCTCAATTTAGTAACCATTTCAACATCGAACTTTCTTTCCTTGTTTTTTATTTCGGACTAACAATGTTTCATATTTAACTTGACAATGGTATGTGTTGTCATCTGTTGACGTTAAGTCTGTTGACGTCTGTTGACTTTAACAAATAAATATTTTGAAAAAATGGATTGTGAAACTTTTGACACTTTTAGAGCTGACATGATTACGAACAACGTTGAAATTCGTGAGAAAAAAGTGAGAAGGAATAGATACCACAATGCAAATCAGTCCTGGTCTCAAACACCCCTCAACAATAAGCCTGCTCCAAAAGGTAGCAATGTAAAGATACTTCATATGCAATTAGAAATTAGTATAAAATCAGAATTATAAAATTCTATAAAATTGTAATTAGGACAAACAATTGTAGCTTCTTGCTAATTCAGTTGCTGTATGTATTCAGTTGTAAAGAACGTTGAACAGAAAAACATTTCCTTCGAATCTATAGTTATGGTTGTGGCAAGGTTTGGGGTGGGGAATTAATTTGCTTTTAGACTCCATAAGCGCCTTTCCAAATAATCATCCGCCCTTTCCAGGAATGCGTGCTAGATACTTGGTATAATTTATGAATGAAGACAAAATAATTGGATATCACGCAATAAAAATACTCTACTCACATTGTCCTTAAATATCAGATTTGTAATGAATTTTTCTGCTTCATACATGCCGTCTTCCAAGTAGACAACTCCTGAAAATGTAGAATTATATGAGATATATAATTTTTAAACAAATAGGTATTAGATGTGCAATACGTACATGTATGGTCAGTACAAAAAATTAGTTTGCAACACGGATGTAGGAAACTTGTACGTGCGAAGTACGAAGTACGAAGTTGAAAGCATCCCGAAACATGCTAATACTTCTCTTGACAACCATAGTTAGCAAACACATTTATCTTTCTTGCCTCTTAATACCATCCTTTCTACCTAAGACCTGGTAGTCTGAGGACGTATGTTAGCAGAGTACCAGGAATCGTCCACTACGTCTACTTCTGCTTTAGCATAAATCCTGACATCGAGTACTAAATCAGGCATTTTTGTACAAGAACGTAATAAGAAACGGAAAGCGGACTTAAAGGAAGCTAATTACAACATATTGAATTTCTGTAGAGAAGAAAACTTCGCTGTCCTTGACTTTTCTCCTTCATTTTTCGCAAGCTTATACCTGACAGAATGCTATCGGTTAAAAATATCGATTTCCTTTTTCTTTTGACTATTTCAGCTAATGCTAAAAATGGAGGGTAAATTTTACGGTACGGGAATACCGAAACCTTGATAGGAATTTCTTTAGCATGTCTGTCTGACACTGACAGTTTTCTCCACGCCGGGAGGTTAAGCAAGGAAACAAATTTCAGCTTTTGAGGCTATACAAAAAGTTTCTCAACTTTGTATAGTTTGTTTACAGCTTAAAGAACATTCCTTAACCAACTGGGATAATTTGGATTCTCAGTCAAGGAATGGCGCCAAAACCATGTAACTGCAGACAGCTTATGGCTCGGATATCGTAAGCTTACATTTACGTTAAAAACGCAACCGAGTAAGAAATAAAATTTTTAATTATAACGTTAAAAGAAATAGCGAAAAAACTTAAGTGCTGGAAAGCTTTTTTCGTCTGATACTCCTCAGAGAACAGAATCGTCAGAATTGAAATCGTCAATTAGATGACGATCTCAAGTAGCTAATTTAGATCGCCATGGTCAATTTCAACGCTGACAATTTGTACTCTGAAGAGTGTCAGACAAATAAAACTTTTCAGTACTAAAATGTTTTCGTTGTTTCGTGCAGTTTTATTGTTTTGTATCACCAACAAACCTTTTAACTGTAAAATGAATAGAGCAAAAGACCGCCCAATCGATGAGATAGATCTACATTGAGCATATCTTTGTTTGGTGATAACAGTTCAATGTGCCATATGACGTTACAACACAAAATCGTTCGTTCAGCACTTTTTTAAGCACATGAGACAGACGAACATAGCAAGTGGGTCACCAGTGATGCCGAAATCATACCTAATAAAGCTTCAATGCATCCTGCGACAGCGTCGTCGATCTTGTTACTGTACAATAACGAAGACAAGGCACGTTAATGACGTGTTGAAAACGTTATATCTCACACAAATGCACCAGTTAAAGAGTAGAAAGATAAAAGAGAGGTTGTGAACCTTCTGTGCGGAAAAAACATGATAGCATTTCAATGTTGATTTTTTTTAGAATAACATAAAAAAATCCAGTGTAAAAAAACGCAAAAATAATATAATATATGTGAATATACCGCGACAAAAACAGACCTCTATTAGCTAAATACGTCCAAAAGACTCTTTAATCGACTTCCGAGCAAACACTCTAGTTAACACTCCTAATACTCAAGATGACGACCGCAGTCGACGGTTATTTAAGCATACAGGGATGAATGATGAGTGTTGGGCGATAAGATCAAGAAGCATGGTAGTTGAAGGTGAAATGTGTATGAATAGATATAGCATGACCAGGTCTTATCTTGTACTTATCGATCTCAGGGATTTGAACATCAAGAATGCACTTTCTCAGGCTCTGCCATTAAGGGAAATCGCCATTAGCCAGCTTGGTCCAACCCATTCTGGCATGGTACAACAGACGATAAAAATCTGTACAACGATGTTGCTGATTGTACTGATGGATATGATACAAGACGAGGTTCCCTCTGAAGCTGAAATTAGATCAATAAGTATCATGACACTAAAGAACACCCGTACAATTACCACGTGCTTACGGAGTAATGAAACTGTAACGAATGGCACCATGTGGAGGGAAAGTGATGACGTTACCGCTCAAAAGTTTTGGAAATAGTAAGATTTCACTCCATATATCTAAAGGCAACCGTGGAATAGGCTGCTTCCGAAAATACCAGACCTGTATTGTATATAGTGTCCAAACTAGAGGCGTTTCAATATAAGAAATCTCTGGTCAAAACTCTATTATTATTCTTTGGTTCCTTCCGCTAGGAACCAGCATCAAATAATGTTTTGTTAGGGAAATTTAAAACTTTGAAAGCTGTTATCTCAGTGTTGGGAAGGGGGATCACTCTCAATTTTGTGGCTATATCGGCCGCACGACTTTGAGGTTAGTTGATAGAATCGAACAGCATATTCCGTCTTATATTCGCCAAGCATCAGCTCCTACGCGGAACAACCACCTCGGGTTTCTAAAGCCAAAAGCATTATAAGCAATGTGACTCTGCTATAGGGCAGCACTTGCTTGAAAACCCAGACTGTGCAAAATTGTATACGGATGGCCGCTTTCGCATAATAGGCAGAGCTAGATCGGCTTTTCACCTAGCCGTCCTCGAATCCGTCCACATCAAAGCAACAAAACCGTTGCTTTGCAAACAAAAAGAATTTGTCTTTTCATTGGGCCTTTTCGGCTAACCATTTAGATCCACAGACACTGATTGGTCAAGACAACACCAATCTAGCAGTCAGACCTCTAATTGGCTACTTTCAAAACACCGTTTGGTGTAAATTTTATTGATTTTATGCTATCTCAATTCTGGCGATTTTGTACTCTGAGGAGTGTCAGACGAAAAAGAGCTTTTCAGTACTAAAATGTTTTCGCTATTTTGCGCAGTTTTATTGGTTTCTACCACAAGCAAAGATTTCTAAATACGTGGGTTAAAGCACTGTCAAATTCATACTAATGTAACGATAATAAAGATGTATGTCGATGATCCTGACACTCTTTGAATAGCAACGAACATGACGACCAAAAATTTGTTTTGTAACTCACCAGTTGGAAATAAGCATATATTTCTGTAAATCCAGACCCTAAATTCAAATAGCGACAAAAGAAACGTGTTAAGTTCATATTTAGTGGAAAAAAGACAATATTTCCTTTATGCAAAAGGAGACTCAGATCATGCAAATAGCCTATACAGTAGGTCCTTGAAAATCCGGGGGGAAATAAAAAAATGACCGGATAATAAACATAATATACGCTAAGTCAAAGCGAGCAAGAAACCAGCCACTAAAGTATACTCGTTCATAAATTAACCTGAATGCATGATTTATTCAAGGGAGGTCGATAAAACATCGCCTCAAGGGCCGGTTACGGAGAAACAGTGCGAACTAGTAATTCTTTGGTACATCAAATTTTAGACCACAGGTTAATCGAGAACCAGTCAATCGACGACCGTTCAATCGACGACCTTCGCTAAGGTATGCAATACTATAGTTCCGAGAATCAGGGTAGAGCCCAACTCAGTTACTGTTGTTTTTATTTCTTTTATAACTATGGGTTTTGTAAGTCTGCTATGCATACACGTGCAAACATATAAAAGAGATAGATGTTACCAGCGAGCGATTTGAACGTTGGTTGCATTCTAAGTTACTCCATTCAGGGTTTCCTATTAGGTAAATTTCAACATGGCAACCTGTTCGATTGATGATCTCTTCCACTAAGAAAGGACGAACGTGAAATCCAAAGTGGATGCATTCAGAAGAATATCGTTTGCCAACTCTTCATTACGTGACGAAAAGATATTTTCTTATACATTAAACAGCCCGTGACTCAAAGTAGATGTGCACTTTAACGCCAGAAAGAATGTTAAAATTCGAACAAAGAAAGTTCAAATGACAAGTATGGTAATTTTCTCTGTGAACGATAACAAAAGTTTTACATACCTTTGCAATATTAAGTAGGTGGTAATTCTGAACCAGAGCTGATCGAAAGATTGATAACGTTCCTTCAGTGCTCTCCCTCAGCATATAAAATAGTCGAGTGCTTGAAAACGTTAATAGAAGAGGACAAAGTAGAGAACCTTGTCGAAACCGTCTGAGTTGTTGAGGACAAAAACGACCCACTTTAATTGAAACACACGGCAGCAAGGTTTAACACGATACTGCTAAGTAGAGTAACAAACACAATGTCATTCATTATACCTAAGAATCTGTTGAAAGTTGCACTGCCTTTTACAACGTCTTATCGATGAGCTTCTTGTTCTTATTCTAACGATCTGTCTAGTCAAGTAAAGTAGATCCAAAACATATAACTAATGAAAAAGACGATACATACACTAGCTCGATGACATGGATACAAATTTCTTATACATAGTTAAAACCAATAACAAATACTCGCTAAAAACACCTTTACACTGGACGTCAACTTGTATTTCCGAATAGCTAACAATTACCTGTCGCACAAGATAACGTAGCTGCGAAAACTTCCATTGCCACTTTAAACTGCTTGCATCTAGGCATTATATTCACTAGGATAAAGGCGTCTACGCTTAAGTTGTGCACCATGTCCGTGCTCACATTCGATCAAAATAACAGTCAAAGGTAATACGTAGAAATTCTGGAACTTAAGTACTCCTCGCCAATAGGGTAAATTCTTACTACAGCCATGGGAATTGATTAAACTAAATCTTTACATAAAGACTTCATTGCCATCTGAGACCGCCTACAGTTGGTGTGATAGATATATATAAACTGTTAACTGCTTCACGGCAAAGTAAATTTTCGTTGCATCTTTTTATAAGTTAAAAGTATAACGCATTTTAATTGGCATCATAATAAGTGATATGAATTATGACACCATCAGATCTAACACGTTTGTCGGAAAATATAAGAAAACCGAAACGAATACATGCGCATAAGCATTTGATTGATAAAGTTACCAAATGTGCGTGCACCAAATCATCATCGACGTGTAAGCGCCCAAAGCGCCTGAACATCGGCATTACTGCTTTTTCTGTCTAGTTCACATTGCGACATTAAAACCAGAAACCACAGCAACTCAAATGACAACATCAATAGGAAAATTTTATATGAATAATAACATCAAAGCAACTAAGTTGTTCCTCCTTGTCGCGATTACGGTGGGGAAAAAATCAAGAATAGAATAACAGAAATGCTTTACCTGCATATCAAGTCAAGAACAGCATCTCCGAGAAATTCCAAACTTTCGTTAAATTTAATGCTGAGGAAGACAAGAAGATACTCGTGTATTTTCATTATACTTCAAAGAAGATAGGGAATAAGAGAAATGCAATGACCATTCGTATTGTCTGACCAAACTAAATCACTCGTTCGCTATCTTCCTACTTACCAAATAGAATGACATATCAACACTGAAGAATTGAACTTTACTGTTCTGGAAAGAAGAGCTGAAGATATGGGAGGGAGGGAAGTAGGAGATGGGGGGAGGAAGACAGACATAAATCCATGGATAAGGAAATTCAGCAATATATCTATCATAGTCAGACTCAACGAAAAGAAACCGGAAACTGACGCATTTCATGATACTTACTTGGAAAAACTCTCGTTTGCACTTCCCAGGTTCGACATGGTGTTCACCAGGTATAATAACCCTACGCAAAAAATTACTATGTAATAATACGTAGGTTCCAAAGTATAATGTAGCTATACGGAGGTACCAAAGTATAATGCAATTATACGGAGGTAATAAAGAAGAATGCAATACTAGGAGGTACCAAAGCATAATGTAATAATACTTAGGTACCAAAGTATAATGTAATCATATGGAGTACCAAAGTATAATGTAATAACATGGAGGTACCAAAGTATAATGTAATAATACGAAGGTACCAAAGTATAATGTAATCATATGGAGGTACCAAAGTATAATGTAATAATATGGAGGTACCAAAGTATAATGTAATAATATGGAGGCATCAAAGTATAATGTAATCATATGGGGTACCAAACTATAAAGTAAAAAACAGGAGGTACCAAAGTAAAACGTAATCA